>JAYXIM010027336.1:0-145596 GCA_037575425.1 Anastrepha fraterculus
AATTTTGTCGGACGAGCGAGGTTTCTGCTACGAATTTGCTTTTTTAGATCATAATAACACTTCTTAGCAAGGGGGATTCGTCAGTTTATTTGCAGGCTCACATCGTTTGTCGTTGCCACGGCGGTATCCAAATATAATATATAAATTCCTTGAAAATTACAAAGGCGTAGATGTCCGCTGAAATGCTGGATCCAAAACGCCGGCTAGGAAAGATACTAGTAGACAGCATATAATTCGTCTTGCTCTCGTTAACCGCTAGACTCACTCTATTTGACACTTTTTCGATAGCGGAAAATGCTGCGGTAACATCTCTCTTGCAATTCCCTATGACGTCAATGTCATTTTGGTGAAAATAGTGCCATTTCAATGAACACCGGCTCTACACAGTACCCTTCCACAGTTTTACTTACCCAGGTGTATAAATTACAAATATTATAAATAAGAAATTTAGGTAGTATTCCATTTCATACTTGGCCCTCCTGAAAAGCATCAAACGAGGTCCCTGACTTGCAAAATATTCAGCAGCAAAATAAAATACATAAATTTCTAAATATTCTACATAATTCTCATTCAAAGCTACGCATACACAATTTCACAATTTCAAAAATGCCACCCCTGCCACACTCAAACATACATCTCCAAGGATTACAATCAACATGGAATTAGAATGAAAATTAATGCCCATTGCAGAAAGCGAAAAAAACTACCTACCCACTAAATAAGGAAGATTTTTACGCCTATTTCTGTATTTCTTTTCTCAAGCCTTCAATCACTCTTCCATCAAGGCTGCTTGGCTCTGAAAGCTTGCCACATATACACTGTGCGAAATAGCTATGGGGCAAACCCACTTCATATTTTTTGTTCTAAAATAGCTGCATAATATTTTCTTGAGTTGCCTTATAATATAATTAAATTTGTGTACGAACTATCGGTAGGAGCGTTGCTTGGAATTTGGAGTGTTGCTTGGAATTTGAGATTTTTGAAGGAAATTGTTACTAGGGACAAAGGCTTTCGTTAAGGTTTTATTTCTTGTAGTGGCAATTGCGTCATATTTTTATACACGTTTCACAATTTAAGGGATCCTTAAGGTAAGTTGAGTAGTTTCCATTAGCACATAAACAATTTTCGTGCAGAGAAAATAATGAAGAGCAGTACCTTTTCTGGCTAGCTCATCAGCTTTACAATTTCCCTCAATATATCTGTGCCCCGCAACCCAAATGAGGCTGTCCTTGAATACGACACTAAAATAATTTAGGGCTGCCCGGCATTCCTGTGCAACCTTCGATCTGAGTATAATCGCATTCATTGATTTGATGGCTGTTTGGCTTTGCGAGAATATATTTATAGTCGTTTTTGTTATGGCAGGTGTTTTTAGATATGTAGCCACTTCTTTTATAGCTAGAACCTCTGGTAGTCGAACAAATAGTTCCAGTCCTAATTCCTTCGAGAAGACTCCATAACCAACTTTATCGTCTAGCTTGGAACCATCTGTATAAAAATTTAATTCCCTCATGGCCTTGGTGTCTGCCACTCCTTTCTTGACGGTGTACTCGTCTTGAAGAGCCTTTCGAAGGTGAGTCTAGGAGTAGAGTAGTATATTTCTTGTTTGTAACTATTCAGAGAGTGCAAAATATAAGTGTGGAAAAACCACCGGCCTTTCCACAGCGCCATACTTTTGAGTCTGAGCGCCGAGGCGGCGGCCATGTGTTTCCCTACCAGATTTAGGGCACGTAAATTGACTATCTCTTCCAGCGCTTTGTTTAGGGTAGTCCTTAAAGCGCCAGAGATGCATAAAAAAGCTGATCTTTGGACCTTACTCATGATTTTAGCGTAGCTCTCCTTTTGAGCAGATGGTCATCATACAAGTATTCCATATATTAAAATTGGTCTAACTACAGAAGTATAGAGCCAATGTGTAACACGAGGTGTTAGTCCCCATTTAATACCGACCGCTTTTTTCCAAGTACATATATAATGCAACGTTGGACTTCTTTACTCTTTCCTCAATATTAGATTTCCACGTGAGTTTCCTGTCTAATATGAGTCCTAGGTACTTGACACTCTCTTTCAAAGGAATCTTCACACCCTTAAAAATTAGCGGGGAGATTATAGGGAGCCTATGTTTCTTTGTAAAGAAGATTATTTCAGTTTTTGCGGGGTTTATACCGAGTCCCCTGCTCTCAGTCCAGCTTCTAAGTATGGCCATGTTAGAGCGCAGAATATACATAAGGGTCTTAGGATATTTGCCTTTAACGGCAATTGCTGAGTCACCTGCTTAAGCAGTGACGTGGCAATCCCCTCTTTCCAGGGTCAGCAATAGTGAGTTTACTGTCAAAATCCAAAGAAGAGGGGAGAGGACTCCGCCTTGCGGTGTGCCTCTGCAGACCTGTCTGCCGTTACCTTTCTTTTGACGAGTATAGCCTCTATCAGGGCAACAACGTGTGGTTCAACTCCAAAATCTTTTAAGGAATCTACTATAGCGTTTGCATTTATGTTGTTGAAGGCGCCTTCTATGTCTGCGAAAGCAACCAGTGCAAACTCTTTGTCTAATAAACTTTTTTCCACCAACCCGACGAGTGAGTGTAAGGCGGTTTCTGCAGACTTCCCTTTAGTATAGGCATGTTGCGCCGAGGAGAGCCTATTTAAAGGCACAACGCCCCGTAAATATTCATCCATTATTCTCTCCAGGATCTTGAGCAGAAAAGACGTTAGACTAAGGGGTCTGAAGTCTTTGGGATTAGTGTGTGAGGTCCTACCTGCCTTGAGTATGAAGGAGACTTTTGTCTCCCTCTTCTTCTTCTCTTCTTGATTGGCGCTATAACCGCTTACACGATTTTGGCGATTTTGTCTCCCTCTAGCCTAGGGGAATGTGGCCCATGTTAAGACAACTTCTAATAATAATTTTGATAAACGGTAATATGATGTTCCGTGATTGTTGCAGGACATATATATACATATATAATTACACCCTTTCTGGGTGTTTGGCCCAGCTCCTCCTCCTATTTGTGGTGTGCGTCTTGATGTTGTTTCACAAATGAAGGGACCTACAGTTTCAAGCCGACTCCGAACGGCAGATATTTTTATGAGGAGCTTTTTCATGGCAGAAATACACTCGGAGGTTTGACATTGCCTGCCGATGGGCGACCGCTATTAGGAAAAGGGGAGAGATTCGAACCTACGTTCTCTCTGTGAATTCCGACATACGAACTATTAAATATTATTTTATATGGTTTGTTAAAATTTAATTAAATATTCGTTTTGTACTACACCACTATTTCCTTTTACTACCTTCAAATTTTTGTTCAGTGTCCCGCTTAGTGCAGTAGCTACCCAGTTTCGCCTAAGCGGTCGCATTTATTTACGAAAGAATTCCAGCTAATTAGTAGTGCTAATGAGATACCATTCAGGCAGTTTGTGTATGATGCTGCCACCCAACGTCATCTGAATCATAAGTAGTAAAACTGTCAACTCATTGACAGTTCGATGTTGCTTACTGCAACTTAACACGAATTAATTAATTGTTAATCAGCACCTGCACCAAGTCGAACACTATGGTGGCCTTCAGAGTCCGAGTGAAATAAACGCACTAAATAAAGATGTACGACACGCATTTTTCGTGGAATTCATTCAAAGTCTCACTGTTACAGTTTTGCGCCAATATTGCGCGGATCATTTGGCGCCAGCAAAACAAATATGTAATTACGCCGAAGCTGAATGAATTTCAGCATAATTTCTGTTCAAATTTACACATCCTCAATTCAGCTGAGTGCAGATATATATTTACACATTCATACATATATACATACGTATGTATTGTAAGTCGTTGATTCTATTTATATAGAGTACATTTATTGTAATGTGTCAGGCAAGAAGCATACGGTTGTTTGGTTTGTGGCATGCAGAGCATTTCCGTTTTGGTATCGTATTTCGTTGATTACGAGCAGCATTGATTAAAAATGTGCAATTTCTCTGAGAAGTAGAAAAGTGCATTAAGCCAAATGAATTATTTAAGTTTGATGGAACGTCAGAAAACGAGTTCGTAGAGATATTCCAAATGAAGGATACAGCTGTGGGAAAATGCAAAAGTATTTCAGCAAACAAGAATGCTGCAAAATGTACGAATCTATTCTATTTAACCATATTTTTTTTTTTTTTCAAAATTGGAAACTTTATTGTAGTTGCACACTTATTACTCAAAATATTATCCATCACTAGTAACAACGTTTCCTCATTTTTCTGGTATCATACGGGTTTCGGTTTAAACGAAAGAGTTAATGAGTGACTGCCATTCTTCTGAATGGACAGGGTTAAAACCTCGGGTATTAAACGCCAAATGATAGAAAAAGTTTGTGCAGGCAATGGCAAGCTTTCGAGGGTATTTCTGCCATGATTATAAAGAACCATCTACTGTTCGGCATAAAACTGTGGGTCTCTCCGTTTGTGGAAAAATATCAAGACGCACACCACAAACAGGAGAAGGAGCTCGAACAAACACCCAATAGAGGGTGTAAGCGCTATTTACTATTATTATACGGGATCCGCGACATCATCGACTATTGAGGCGAGTCAGGAATCGCATAAATTTTCGGATTCTACGTAGGAATGAAAAAGCTACTCAGCCAGATGACATAGATTAGAAAAAACGGAAGCTAAAGAGGCAATGTTTAATCTATAATATTTACAAGTAATGTCCGGTGTAGACAGGTAGGTTTTCAAAGACAACTAAAGAGATACTGCAGGGTTGAAGTGAATGAAATTGCCGATAAATTGGCCAACTGTGAATTATCGGTTACCCCGCAGGGACCAGAGTCAATAATCGGAATCAGTTCTGCAGGCAGTGGATCAGCGAGTGTGTATGCAATTTACATGAAAAGCGGTGGTCCGTCTAGAATGCTGCAGAGCTTCAAACTGTTTTGTGATAAGCCCGAACAGAAAACTGTCGGACTTTCTTCTAAATCTTGAAAGAAAAGACGTTCAGTTAATGGTTGGTATTATTACAGGACAAAATCCATGAGCTCAACATATGACCACCATTAGAATCATAGAGAACCCGATTTGCCTATCTTGCTTAGAGGAGGCGGATAGCACTGAGCATTTCCCCTGTGAGTGTCCTTAATTTGTTAGAGCAAGACTCCGAATTTTGGGTTCCGTTGTCATGAGAGCAAGTAAAATTTGTTCTCTCAAACTGGAGGATATTTTCAAATTTACTAAATAATCTGAAAATTCTTACAATTCTAGCTGCCTCTATGTCTCTATTCTACTTTATATCTTCGATATTGTCCCCTGCGACTTTTTATTTCTAGCTTTAAAGTAACTCATCATGTCAACGTTCCTGTACGACAACAAAGCTGTATCGACGGTACCGAATGCGTTAACTTTGAAGGATTACAACAGAATTGCTTCTAATTTTAAGTTTTTTTTTTTAATTTTTAAATGCCTACTGCATCATCACAGCTGTCGTCGCAGCAATGGTATGTCCGGGGACTAAAAAACGCTTTCGCATTACTTCAGACGGGCGTTCCAACTTCCTCATTACAAAGGTCTATGCTTATGTACCTGCGCCCAGGTCCCGCTTTCTGTACGGAGAATTCTTTCCGCGAAACCATTGATGATCTCCCACGTTTCCTCGCTACTTAGCATCTTGTCGATTACATTTTCAGTGGTTATGTGACCGACTGTATTCTCCAGCGATCGAGGTTCTTCTTCCAAACGCATGCATTGGAGGAATGTGTGTTCAGCGTCATCTTCGGCGGCATCACCATTTATGCAGGCGGGGTATTCGCTTTTCCTCATATTAAACAGGTATTTCTGGAAATAGCCAAGCCCCGAAAGCATTTGGGTTGTATAAAAATTTACATTGTCGAGGTCCGTGCTGTTCCATGTAACGACGACTTTTATAAACCTAGCCGTCCATTTGCCGTGTGTTTCGTTAATCCAGCTGTCTTACCTTAGGCTTAGCGTTTCATCCCGTATTTCGCGTGCTGCAAGAATCATGAGAACAACTTTGGAATCATTGAATAGGGTTAGAGGTTTTTATAAATCGCTGCCTGAAGACCAACTTCCACTTTTTTTGACCCAAAACCATTGCGAACTCAGACCTGCTGAAAAAGGCGCAAATGGAGACAGCCGAAATGCTCATAAAACGCCAAAAATGGAGATAGATTGGGCACGCTCTACGCAAAAACAATGCTTACTTTGCAGGAATGGCATTAGAGTGGAAAACTTGGAGGCGGACAGTTGTAAGGGAAGCTAGAAGCATCAGTAGGAGCTGGAATCAATTGAAGAATAATACATTGGCAAAAATCGCACAAGACTTATAATGATTTACATTCTGTCAAAAAAGTACCGGAAATTGTTCAGTAAAACGCAAAATACTTAATTGTTTAATCCTCAAAATTTATTTTTTCGCCTTCAAAGTAGGCTCCATTCGAAGCACCTTTTAAACGCATTTGAAGACATCTTCTTCAGCACTTTCAGCGAATTCTCCTTAATGGCCTCTGTCGACTCAAAGCGACATCCGCGGAATGGCAATTTAAGTTTTGGGAAAAGAAAAATGTCACAGGGGGCTAAATCCGGTGAATACGTTGGTTGTTCGATGATATTTGTCGAGTTGTTGGTCAAAAAAGTGTTCACAATATGAGCTTTGTGAAGCGGTGCGTTATCCCGGAGCAAGATCCATCAGTTTTCTTTCCACAACTTGGATCGTTTCCTATGCACATTCTCTCGCACAACTTCCAAATAATATTATTTATTTACCGTAGAACCATTTGGAACGAATTCTGAATGCACAAAAGTGTGATAATCAAAGAAAACGAGTAACATGACTTTCACTTTTGATCGACTTCGACGTGGTTTTTTGGGTTTCGCCTCTTACTGATAGTGCCATTCAGCTCTTTGTCGACTGGTTTGCATGTCAAACTCATATACCCACTCCTCATCACCGCTAAACAGCTAGGATTCCTTGTATTCGGCTCGTTGGCGAGCTCCTCTAATAAATAGTATCATATTTATATTACAACATACCACGCTAAGCTCATCCCAGCAAATACACAGCACCACCTTCGGGATATGTCCATGCGAAGCCAAGTATATACTCGCTCGTCCACTAGCAAGACCGGTGCAACAGATCACCTCAATGCAGATGGACGCATGAGTTACTACCCATCCATACGAATTGATTGGAAAAGAAACTTTCAAGTACGGGGTTAGTAAATAATTCATCCATAGATTTGGCTCCGAAAGTCCACTGCCAATTTGCACGGAGAAAGAAGAAGATGTTGATCACGTCTTTGTCCAATGTCCACACGTCAACAATAGCTACGAGACTTTAAGCTAACCAGTCCCGAGAGGTAATACCTTTCTGACAGTTACTTTTTGTTAGATTGCGGAGATGTGTTTAGTATGTAGGTGCAGTTGTGAGGCTATGCCGTTATAGGAGTACTCATGAGAATCCACGGGTGTCCTCCCAGAAAAAAAAACCTTCAAGATATGAATATTTGGATTTTGAGGCATGTAATCACCACATGCATGGATCACTCTTCATTCCCACTCACTAATTCACTATTATAGTTATATTAGATCTGCCATCCATCGAAACACGACGAAATTTGCGCTCATATTTTCCCAGAAATGAATGATACGGACCTATTATGTTCTGATATAATCGAACGCCTCAAGAGCATTAGATTTGAATGAATATCTCTTATCTCTCGACGCGCATGGTTCTCTTTCAATCCCATAATGGTTGACCCACTCAAGCGGACTTCGTTATTGTTTTCATTTATAAATTGCCAATGAATTTTTAGATACACATATCCGTAAGAAAACATTGAAGCTTGCAGTCTGATTGAGAAATTATGTGCCACGTGTTGCGGCTTTAAGTAACCGGTGCGGCTTCAAACTTAGTTGCTGACTGATATTGTCAGTTAGTGGCATTAGCAGTGGGAATGGCGGCAAATGCAATGTCAACATTTTGTACTGACTAACTGACATTTAAGTAAAGTGGGGTCTCTGGCATGTCCATTTGCTGGGAAGCTCGGCTAGTTTGTAGAAGGCCACTTTGAAGTTGCACGAGACCACTGGGAATATATGTAAGTGTATGCAGGCTGAGACATAAAAGAAGGGGGAAAGGACGAAATCAAAAGAAAAATACGCCCTCACTAGTAGCAACATTTGTCTTGCAGCAGCAGCAGCAGTAGCAATGATATTATCGCCGATGATGATGTTTACTCTGCGCCGTTGGCCACCTTGATGCCTCGATGTAGTTGTTACTTTTATGCGTGCGTGTATGTGTGCTTTGTCATTGAAACATGAAATTAAAATAATCCTCCAGCGACCGGCAGGCGGTAAGTGTCCCTAATGGCGGGGGTTGCAACTGTTGCCACACGCACTCAACCACAGCAAGCAACTGTTTTGCAGGGTGGTAACGGCATTTCATATTTGACTTCATTCTATTTTGACATTTTTTTCGCATTCAATATTACTTTAGCCCACTCGCCGTTGCTTATTCGCTCTGTGACGCAAAACAAAAAATGTCTTGTTTACAATTCTCACGCGTGTGACTTTTAAATAACAGATTAGAGTAGGCAAATGTTAGTTTACGGCTGTTGGTACTCAATTCATATTCGAAATACAGCTATTCGAACGATACTTTGTTGAAGTTTTTGTGTCCTTGTTAGATAACACCAGCAGCGCAGAGCGCTCACGCAACGTGGCTTTGGCGGCGACACGTGACCAACGCGATTAGTGTTTACATTGGCTCTTGCCACCCGCCCGCTCGGTGATAGTACGATTTCCCTTTTGCTGAGCCCTTTAATATTAAATTATTAGTTTTAATATTTTCATTGCGTTGCATATAATGTTGCCTGCAACACGTGTCGCGGTTTAATTTTTACGACGATAAAAATGTCACATCACAACGTCGACCAAATGGATTAGAGACAACTGAGAACAGGCTCATCAACGTTATCGGCCAAGTTCTCCGACGCATTTACGCTTCAACTGATTTTCTTATCTCCCCTCGATCGGCTGTGCAGCAGGATTTACAACTCACTTTGCACAATGCAGAGTTGTTTTTTAATTGTTTTCCGACTTATTTTGTCTGTACGATTTTTGTTTGAATCATTTTTGTTTATACTCGTACAAGCACAAACAGTTACATTTGTATAGCACATTTACATTTGTACATACATACATAATTTTTTTCCAATTAATTGAAAGCGTTACTTGACTTGCAACTTCAACAGCAACTGTCGGTGGCGCCATCTGCTGCCACTGGCCTCAGCAGTCAGTTTCTCATGCGCGTGATTTTCTTAATTTTCTTGAAGACATGAAATGTCACTTGTCACTCAGTGGAGCAGCAAAAGCGTCAGTCGCGCATTTCATTGCTTTGTCACACGCGCGGTTATGTAAGTAACGCAGAGAAGGGGACAGGGTATTCGTCAAACCCTCCCGCCACTGGGTGGATGTTACGCCATTTACTAATGGCATTGCCTTTTGTCAATTATGCGCAATCTGGTACAAACATTTTTCAGCGTTATTAAAATTTCCCATCCAATGGGCGACAACTCCAAACCGCAAGAGTCAATATTTGAGATGGGATGTAAATTTTTTAATGGAATACTTTTGCTATTAATCTCTGAAATTAAAGGTTGCGCAGGTTTTCAATAGCAGAAGGTTTGTTTGACAATGGGATTGATGTAAAGGTTAAATGTATTTTTACGACTTGGTAACTTTCTTTTGAAAAATTATTGTCAATCAAGCAGATGATAATTGGAATAGAACACGAAAAGTCTACTTTTTGCACGTGTAGCAGAAACATTTTAAATTCTCTCCTTTTGTTTGCATTTCTTTAGGCCGAAAGCTCAAAACTCATTGTCTCATTAATAACAAATACTAAATAAAATTTACTAAAGCGATTACCTCCACAAAATGTATCTTTTTGCGACACTTTTAAAAGAAAATACCAAGCACAGTAAAGGAATCGTCAATGCTGTGGTACGGAGAGTTATTGTTGAATGGGGTTGCCCGACCGAAGTTCATAGCGTTTATATATTTTCTTTTATTTTACAACGATTTATTTGCTGTGTGGCAAAGGGAAAGAATTACTTCAATAGAACTCTTTCTACTCTACAAAACTATTTTAATTGTAATTTTAAGTCATTTAATTTTTTATTAGTTTTGAGGCTCAGAAATGGAATAGCCAAGGGGGAAAAATCAACATTTTCGACACCTGCGCTTCTTTGATTTCCACTGTGGTCAAAAAGCTGCTGAAACAGCCCGGGACATTTGAGACGTGTATGGAGAAAGAGTCTTCAGCGCGAAAATGGTTTGCAAAATTCAAAAATGACGACTTCGACGTCGAGGACACGTCTCGCATCGGCATTCGATGAATCACTCTTGAAGGAGAACGGTCGAAAAACCAGGTTTGAATTGACAGACAAAATGAACTGCGATCATAAAACGATTCTCAACGATTTTCAATCACCTACGTTCAAAGGAATTTACCGAAAAATTGGGAGCCTGGGAGCCTCACGAGATTAACGAAAAATAGAAAGAAAGTCGCCTTCACATTACTTCTCAGCATCTCGCCCGCCATCGAGCAACACGAGATCATAAACAGCGCTTTTTGTACCGAATCGTCACGGGAGATGAGAAATGGTGCCTATACATCAATATGAAGCAAAAAAAGGAGCCTTTGACTCTAGGAGATACCAAGTCGTATCTTCCGACGTTTGCTGCTATTTCGCGAAAAGTTGTTGCCTCCCTCCACAACCAACTTCAATTTCTTTTCTTTTGGCCTCCATGATGTTTTACGCTCTTGAAAACTGTATAGATGCAATTAAAATCGATTACTGATGAATCATTTGGATAAACGCATACTAATTACCGATGACGCTCCCATGGTACTTCGGGAAAGTACCAAATTATTGTTTGTACGCACACTTTTGCTGCGCAATAGATGGTAAGAGTTATCGATATTTATCTATAGTTTAGAGACAAAAGCAGTCGTTAAGATTATTCTTCGTTTTTGTCATTTTTCTGACATAGAAATAGTTTGTACGCACAGTTTAGCAGCTCTCTCTTCATCTATATCGGACGCATCCCCAGATTGCGGATCGGGAAATGATCGGCAGATATGCGGGGTAGGTGCGAAATAAGATAGACACTTATTTTCTATGTATTTGTATTAAAAAGGTAGCTCGCCCGCTACTGGACTCTATTCCCTTTTAAACCCCAGTTTTCTACGTGCACGCATTTTTGTATCGCTAACCATTGTTGTATTCTTTTGCTTCCGACCTGCAAAAGAACAATTGAAAGCTATTATTTTTACATTTGCATACAGTTTATTTATTTATTCATACTTTCATCGTTTAAAGTACAATCTAAATATTATATGTAGATTACTAATACTAAAGCTTAAATTTAGTACTTAGTAAATAATGCGGCGAAATACATTAATCACAATTCAAAAAGTGTATCTCCAAAATAAGTTTTGACTTGACAATCTCTTATGAGTTAGAGAATAGGTATATCTAAATTTTTACAAAATTTGTCAGACCGCCTCATACAACGTGCATGCAAGTGGTTCATTACGACTAAAACTGGTCTTGTGATATGGTGAATGGAACATATTACTAAGTCTGAGTTACGAGTAGAACAATTCAAAATATTAGATCCAATAAGAAGTAGCATTTGATATGGTTCGTGGCTATGTCCCTTATAACCATTACCGATGACATTTTTTCGCATTTCTAAAGTTGGCAATGCTAACAAAAGGCATCTACTTTTATGTGCACAACGAAAGCAATGAAGGCAAATCTAGTGAAATGTTTCTGAACCTTCTCAATTCTTAAAGATGCACCCAAATAGAATGGATTCCAAATAATGCTGTAATATTCGAGGTTTGCGCTAACAAGAGAAAAATACGAATTCTTTTGCGTAGAAATATCCTTGACCTTCTTTGAATTCCTTATTACAAAGCCAAGCATAGATCTACAGTTGGGGATCATAAAGCGTATACTTAGGTTTAGAAAACGACATTTTCGATGTAAGACCCTCAATACTTTCTTTTCATAATTTTTTGTGAGGGTGGTAGCGCCCAACTTGTAATCGAAATCAATCGTAACTTTGCGTCTACTTAAGGACGAATGATGGCATTTACCAGCATTTCGAGGTAAGAAGTTGTCATGACACCAAGCTTCCAATCTTATTAAGTCTTGTTGCGTCCTCTATACGACTGTAAAATCTCAGATCATCTGCATGCATCAGATAACGTGATGTCTCAAAAACGTCTGAAATATCATTAACAAATATTAAGAGTAATAGTGGCCCTAGATGGCTACCTTGAGGTACACCTGAGGTAATTTTAATGCCATCAAATCGTATATGTTTTATACGAACGAATTGAGTTATATCTGTTAGTTAAGATGAAAACCACTTAATTAAGCTAGGAAGAAGGTCAATTGAGCCCAGCTTTTTAAGTAGGACACTATGGCTGAGTCTATCGCACGATTTCGAAAAGACGGTGAATATGGCATCGCATCGTTGACCTGTTTCAAATTGGTTTAAGACAAAATTTGCGCATAACACTAAATTCGTAACAGCAGATCTGCCCTTAACAAAGCTGAGATGAGATCTGAAATTTGGAAGAAAGTCAAATCATGAACAGGTTTTTCAAAGAGTTTAGGTATACTAGAAATTTTGCAGATAGGGCGATAATTTTGGATATCCGACTTGCTTCCAAACTTTTGAATTCGTATGATAAACGATTTTTTCCAATTATGTAAGAGTTCACCTGACGCCAGTGATTTATTAAAGATAGTTGTTAATAGTTGGGTTATCGATGTAACACAGTTTTTTATTAATATAGGAGGGAAGCCATCTTCTTCAGGAGTTGGGTCATTTGGGACGAAAGGCTCTGAGTACATATTTAAATGAGAGCGGGGAAACTTTTAAATGCTCATGAGCTGAGGTATTTTATATTCCGGTATCAGATTGACAAACATAAACAGAACGAAACAAATCTGCGAGAATAATAATAATAATAATGCATTTTATCCGGAATTCCGGTATTTTTTAACCATTAATAAACTGTCAAAAAAATTTACTACAAGTATTTTCCCTGATACCACTCTCTCCTTGAGAAATGTAGTTCTGATATAGAAATTTGTTCAGAACATCAAACTCTTTTTGCAACCGATTGTACGTCTCATAAAGTTCTGCGTTATTTTTAGATTTGCGGTGTAGTTAGTATGCTTTCGTTTTTTTATTATTGGGTAGTCGGAAAATTTCACAACGGACCCATTTCGTGGTCTAAGTGGCATCGTTGTCTCTATGTGCGATGCGGCTGCCAAACCTAACCTACCCTAGTCGGAAAAGTCCTTTCGTATTTCTAATAAAACTTCAACTCATTTTTTTATATATATTTATAATGAACTTTATTAAACCAAATATGTACCATTTTGGTCGACCACCCTTTGCCATTTTTCTTCTAGAGACATTATTCTATCAGTGTAAAACTTTTGGGGTTTCTCGGCGAAAAACTGCGACAAGTAATTTTCACAGGCTTCTCTTGAAGCCAACTTTACTCCATTAAGGGAGTTCTGCATTGACCGAAACAAATGGTAGTCCGATGGTGCAAGGTTAGGGCCATATGGTGGATGCATCAAAACTTCCCAGCCAAGCTCTCCCAGTTTTTGCCGAGTCATCAAAGATGTGTGTGGCCTAGCGTTGTCCTGATGGAAGAATGACATCTTTCTGCTGATCAGTTCTGGCCGTTTTTTTCGATTGATTGCTTCAATCTCATCAGTTGTTGACAGTAAAGTGTAGAATCAATCGTTCGAGCAGGCTGGAGCAGCTAATAGTGGATGATTACTTTCCAATCCCACCAAACACACAGCATAACCTTTCGAGGCGTCAATCCTGGCTTTGCGACCATTTGTTGAGCTTCACCACCCTTGCACCATGATCTTTTTCGCACATTATTGTCGTATTTGATCCACTTTTCGTCTCCTGTTACCATTCGCTTCAGAAATGAAAGAATCGCAGATGTTAATTCGGTCCATTAAATTTTTCACAGACAATTCATGTGGTACCCAAACATCGAGCTTCTTTTTGTAATGGCTTAGTGCCTTGGCGATGTCATGGCAGCTTATGTGACGGTTCTGGTCAATATTTTCCATAATTTCATCGACTTTTTCAACGATAGGTCGACCATAGCGAGGTGCATCTTTCACATCGAAATTTCCAGAACGGAAACGAGCGAACCATTGTTGTGCTACACGAACTGATACAGCATCGTCTCCGTAAACTTCACAAATTTCATTGGTGGCTTGCGTGGCATTCTTCCCTTTTTTATACAAAAATTTCAAAATATAGCGAATTTCTTCATTACTTTCACTCATTTTTGAACAGCTATAATTTTTTTTCAACTTCTCCGAATTTAATTTTTTTTTGTTAAATGAAGTTTAAAATGTCACCTTTCTAACACCATATGATATGACACAATGTGATTGGTAGCACTGGAGATAGATGACTTCAGCGACATCTATTGACAAAATACGAAAAGACTTTTTCGACTACCCTAAATAAGGAAGATTTTTACGCCTATTTCTGTATTTCTTTTCTCAAGCCTTCAATCACTCTTCCATCAAGGCTGCTTGGCTCTGAAAGCTTGCCACATATACACTGTGCGAAATAGCTATGGGGCAAACCCACTTCATATTTTTTGTTCTAAAATAGCTGCATAATATTTTCTTGAGTTGCCTTATAATATAATTAAATTTGTGTACGAACTATCGGTAGGAGCGTTGCTTGGAATTTGGAGTGTTGCTTGGAATTTGAGATTTTTGAAGGAAATTGTTACTAGGGACAAAGGCTTTCGTTAAGGTTTTATTTCTTGTAGTGGCAATTGCGTCATATTTTTATACACGTTTCACAATTTAAGGGATCCTTAAGGTAAGTTGAGTAGTTTCCATTAGCACATAAACAATTTTCGTGCAGAGAAAATAATGAAGAGCAGTACCTTTTCTGGCTAGCTCATCAGCTTTACAATTTCCCTCAATATATCTGTGCCCCGCAACCCAAATGAGGCTGTCCTTGAATACGACACTAAAATAATTTAGGGCTGCCCGGCATTCCTGTGCAACCTTCGATCTGAGTATAATCGCATTCATTGATTTGATGGCTGTTTGGCTTTGCGAGAATATATTTATAGTCGTTTTTGTTATGGCAGGTGTTTTTAGATATGTAGCCACTTCTTTTATAGCTAGAACCTCTGGTAGTCGAACAAATAGTTCCAGTCCTAATTCCTTCGAGAAGACTCCATAACCAACTTTATCGTCTAGCTTGGAACCATCTGTATAAAAATTTAATTCCCTCATGGCCTTGGTGTCTGCCACTCCTTTCTTGACGGTGTACTCGTCTTGAAGAGCCTTTCGAAGGTGAGTCTAGGAGTAGAGTAGTATATTTCTTGTTTGTAACTATTCAGAGAGTGCAAAATATAAGTGTGGAAAAACCACCGGCCTTTCCACAGCGCCATACTTTTGAGTCTGAGCGCCGAGGCGGCGGCCATGTGTTTCCCTACCAGATTTAGGGCACGTAAATTGACTATCTCTTCCAGCGCTTTGTTTAGGGTAGTCCTTAAAGCGCCAGAGATGCATAAAAAAGCTGATCTTTGGACCTTACTCATGATTTTAGCGTAGCTCTCCTTTTGAGCAGATGGTCATCATACAAGTATTCCATATATTAAAATTGGTCTAACTACAGAAGTATAGAGCCAATGTGTAACACGAGGTGTTAGTCCCCATTTAATACCGACCGCTTTTTTCCAAGTACATATATAATGCAACGTTGGACTTCTTTACTCTTTCCTCAATATTAGATTTCCACGTGAGTTTCCTGTCTAATATGAGTCCTAGGTACTTGACACTCTCTTTCAAAGGAATCTTCACACCCTTAAAAATTAGCGGGGAGATTATAGGGAGCCTATGTTTCTTTGTAAAGAAGATTATTTCAGTTTTTGCGGGGTTTATACCGAGTCCCCTGCTCTCAGTCCAGCTTCTAAGTATGGCCATGTTAGAGCGCAGAATATACATAAGGGTCTTAGGATATTTGCCTTTAACGGCAATTGCTGAGTCACCTGCTTAAGCAGTGACGTGGCAATCCCCTCTTTCCAGGGTCAGCAATAGTGAGTTTACTGTCAAAATCCAAAGAAGAGGGGAGAGGACTCCGCCTTGCGGTGTGCCTCTGCAGACCTGTCTGCCGTTACCTTTCTTTTGACGAGTATAGCCTCTATCAGGGCAACAACGTGTGGTTCAACTCCAAAATCTTTTAAGGAATCTACTATAGCGTTTGCATTTATGTTGTTGAAGGCGCCTTCTATGTCTGCGAAAGCAACCAGTGCAAACTCTTTGTCTAATAAACTTTTTTCCACCAACCCGACGAGTGAGTGTAAGGCGGTTTCTGCAGACTTCCCTTTAGTATAGGCATGTTGCGCCGAGGAGAGCCTATTTAAAGGCACAACGCCCCGTAAATATTCATCCATTATTCTCTCCAGGATCTTGAGCAGAAAAGACGTTAGACTAAGGGGTCTGAAGTCTTTGGGATTAGTGTGTGAGGTCCTACCTGCCTTGAGTATGAAGGAGACTTTTGTCTCCCTCTTCTTCTTCTCTTCTTGATTGGCGCTATAACCGCTTACACGATTTTGGCGATTTTGTCTCCCTCTAGCCTAGGGGAATGTGGCCCATGTTAAGACAACTTCTAATAATAATTTTGATAAACGGTAATATGATGTTCCGTGATTGTTGCAGGACATATATATACATATATAATTACACCCTTTCTGGGTGTTTGGCCCAACTCCTCCTCCTATTTGTGGTGTGCGTCTTGATGTTGTTTCACAAATGAAGGGACCTACAGTTTCAAGCCGACTCCGAACGGCAGATATTTTTATGAGGAGCTTTTTCATGGCAGAAATACACTCGGAGGTTTGACATTGCCTGCCGATGGGCGACCGCTATTAGGAAAAGGGGAGAGATTCGAACCTACGTTCTCTCTGTGAATTCCGACATACGAACTATTAAATATTATTTTATATGGTTTGTTAAAATTTAATTAAATATTCGTTTTGTACTACACCACTATTTCCTTTTACTACCTTCAAATTTTTGTTCAGTGTCCCGCTTAGTGCAGTAGCTACCCAGTTTCGCCTAAGCGGTCGCATTTATTTACGAAAGAATTCCAGCTAATTAGTAGTGCTAATGAGATACCATTCAGGCAGTTTGTGTATGATGCTGCCACCCAACGTCATCTGAATCATAAGTAGTAAAACTGTCAACTCATTGACAGTTCGATGTTGCTTACTGCAACTTAACACGAATTAATTAATTGTTAATCAGCACCTGCACCAAGTCGAACACTATGGTGGCCTTCAGAGTCCGAGTGAAATAAACGCACTAAATAAAGATGTACGACACGCATTTTTCGTGGAATTCATTCAAAGTCTCACTGTTACAGTTTTGCGCCAATATTGCGCGGATCATTTGGCGCCAGCAAAACAAATATGTAATTACGCCGAAGCTGAATGAATTTCAGCATTATTTCTGTTCAAATTTACACATCCTCAATTCAGCTGAGTGCAGATATATATTTACACATTCATACACATATACATACGTATGTATTGTAAGTCGTTGATTCTATTTATATAGAGTACATTTATTGTAATGTGTCAGGCAAGAAGCATACGGTTGTTTGGTTTGTGGCATGCAGAGCATTTCCGTTTTGGTATCGTATTTCGTTGATTACGAGCAGCATTGATTAAAAATGTGCAATTTCTCTGAGAAGTAGAAAAGTGCATTAAGCCAAATGAATTATTTAAGTTTGATGGAACGTCAGAAAACGAGTTCGTAGAGATATTCCAAATGAAGGCTACAGCTGTGGGAAAATGCAAAAGTATTTCAGCAAACAAGAATGCTGCAAAATGTACGAGTCTATTCTATTAAACCATATTTTTTTTTTTCAAAATTGGAAACTTTATTGTGGTTGCACACTTATTACTCAAAATATTATCCATCACTAGTCACAACCTTTCCTCATTTTTCTGGTATCATACGGGTTTCGGCTTAAACGAAAGAGTTAATGAGTGACTGCCATTCTTCTGAATGGACAGGGTTAAAACCTCGGGTATTGAACGCCAAATGATAGAAAAAGTTTGTGCAGGCAATGGCAAGCTTTCGAGGGTATTTCTGCCATGATTATAAAGAACCATCTACTGTTCGGCATAAAACTGTGGGTCTCTCCGTTTGTGGAAAAATATCAAGACGCACACCACAAACAGGAGTAGGAGTTCTAACAAACACCCAATAGAGGGTGTAAGCGCTATTTACTATTATTATACGGGATCCGCGACATCATCGACTATTGAGGCGAGTCAGGAATCCCATAAATTTTCGGCTTCTACGTAGGAATGAAAAAGCTACTCAGCCAGATGACATAGATTAGAAAAAACGGAAGCTAAAGAGGCAATGTTTAATCTATAATATTTACAAGTAATGTCCGGTGTAGACAGGTAGGTTTTCAAAGACAACTAAAGAGATACTGCAGGGTTGAAGTGAATGAAATTGCCGATAAATTGGCCAACTGTGAATTATCGGTTACCCCGCAGGGACCAGAGTCAATAATCGGAATCAGTTCTGCAGGCAGTGGATCAGCGATTGTGTATGCAATTTACATGAAAAGCGGTGGTCCGTCTAGAATGCTGCAGAGCTTCAAACTGTTTTGTGATAAGCCCGAACAGAAAACTGTCGGACTTTCTTCTAAATCTTGAAAGAAAAGACGTTCAGTTAATGGTTGGTATTATTACAGGACAAAATCCATGAGCTCAACATATGACCACCATTAGAATCATAGAGAACCCGATTTGCCTATCTTGCTTAGAGGAGGCGGATAGCACTGAGCATTTCCCCTGTGAGTGTCCTTAATTTGTTAGAGCAAGACTCCGAATTTTGGGTTCCGTTGTCATGAGAGCAAGTAAAATTTGTTCTCTCAAACTGGAGGATATTTTCAAATTTACTAAATAATCTGAAAATTCTTACAATTCTAGCTGCCTCTATGTCTCTATTCTACTTTATATCTTCGATATTGTCCCCTGCGACTTTTTATTTCTAGCTTTAAAGTAACTCATCATGTCAACGTTCCTGTACGACAACAAAGCTGTATCGACGGTACCGAATGCGTTAACTTTGAAGGATTACAACAGAATTGCTTCTAATTTTAAGTTTTTTTTTTTAATTTTTAAATGCCTACTGCATCATCACAGCTGTCGTCGCAGCAATGGTATGTCCGGGGACTAAAAAACGCTTTCGCATTACTTCAGACGGGCGTTCCAACTTCCTCATTACAAAGGTCTATGCTTATGTACCTGCGCCCAGGTCCCGCTTTCTGTACGGAGAATTCTTTCCGCGAAACCATTGATGATCTCCCACGTTTCCTCGCTACTTAGCATCTTGTCGATTACATTTTCAGTGGTTATGTGACCGACTGTATTCTCCAGCGATCGAGGTTCTTCTTCCAAACGCATGCATTGGAGGAATGTGTGTTCAGCGTCATCTTCGGCGGCATCACCATTTATGCAGGCGGGGTATTCGCTTTTCCTCATATTAAACAGGTATTTCTGGAAATAGCCAAGCCCCGAAAGCATTTGGGTTGTATAAAAATTTACATTGTCGAGGTCCGTGCTGTTCCATGTAACGACGACTTTTATAAACCTAGCCGTCCATTTGCCGTGTGTTTCGTTAATCCAGCTGTCTTACCTTAGGCTTAGCGTTTCATCCCGTATTTCGCGTGCTGCAAGAATCATGAGAACAACTTTGGAATCATTGAATAGGGTTAGAGGTTTTTATAAATCGCTGCCTGAAGACCAACTTCCACTTTTTTTGACCCAAAACCATTGCGAACTCAGACCTGCTGAAAAAGGCGCAAATGGAGACAGCCGAAATGCTCATAAAACGCCAAAAATGGAGATAGATTGGGCACGCTCTACGCAAAAACAATGCTTACTTTGCAGGAATGGCATTAGAGTGGAAAACTTGGAGGCGGACAGTTGTAAGGGAAGCTAGAAGCATCAGTAGGAGCTGGAATCAATTGAAGAATAATACATTGGCAAAAATCGCACAAGACTTATAATGATTTACATTCTGTCAAAAAAGTACCGGAAATTGTTCAGTAAAACGCAAAATACTTAATTGTTTAATCCTCAAAATTTATTTTTTCGCCTTCAAAGTAGGCTCCATTCGAAGCACCTTTTAAACGCATTTGAAGACATCTTCTTCAGCACTTTCAGCGAATTCTCCTTAATGGCCTCTGTCGACTCAAAGCGACATCCGCGGAATGGCAATTTAAGTTTTGGGAAAAGAAAAATGTCACAGGGGGCTAAATCCGGTGAATACGTTGGTTGTTCGATGATATTTGTCGAGTTGTTGGTCAAAAAAGTGTTCACAATATGAGCTTTGTGAAGCGGTGCGTTATCCCGGAGCAAGATCCATCAGTTTTCTTTCCACAACTTGGATCGTTTCCTATGCACATTCTCTCGCACAACTTCCAAATAATATTATTTATTTACCGTAGAACCATTTGGAACGAATTCTGAATGCACAAAAGTGTGATAATCAAAGAAAACGAGTAACATGACTTTCACTTTTGATCGACTTCGACGTGGTTTTTTGGGTTTCGCCTCTTACTGATAGTGCCATTCAGCTCTTTGTCGACTGGTTTGCATGTCAAACTCATATACCCACTCCTCATCACCGCTAAACAGCTAGGATTCCTTGTATTCGGCTCGTTGGCGAGCTCCTCTAATAAATAGTATCATATTTATATTACAACATACCACGCTAAGCTCATCCCAGCAAATACACAGCACCACCTTCGGGATATGTCCATGCGAAGCCAAGTATATACTCGCTCGTCCACTAGCAAGACCGGTGCAACAGATCACCTCAATGCAGATGGACGCATGAGTTACTACCCATCCATACGAATTGATTGGAAAAGAAACTTTCAAGTACGGGGTTAGTAAATAATTCATCCATAGATTTGGCTCCGAAAGTCCACTGCCAATTTGCACGGAGAAAGAAGAAGATGTTGATCACGTCTTTGTCCAATGTCCACACGTCAACAATAGCTACGAGACTTTAAGCTAACCAGTCCCGAGAGGTAATACCTTTCTGACAGTTACTTTTTGTTAGATTGCGGAGATGTGTTTAGTATGTAGGTGCAGTTGTGAGGCTATGCCGTTATAGGAGTACTCATGAGAATCCACGGGTGTCCTCCCAGAAAAAAAAACCTTCAAGATATGAATATTTGGATTTTGAGGCATGTAATCACCACATGCATGGATCACTCTTCATTCCCACTCACTAATTCACTATTATAGTTATATTAGATCTGCCATCCATCGAAACACGACGAAATTTGCGCTCATATTTTCCCAGAAATGAATGATACGGACCTATTATGTTCTGATATAATCGAACGCCTCAAGAGCATTAGATTTGAATGAATATCTCTTATCTCTCGACGCGCATGGTTCTCTTTCAATCCCATAATGGTTGACCCACTCAAGCGGACTTCGTTATTGTTTTCATTTATAAATTGCCAATGAATTTTTAGATACACATATCCGTAAGAAAACATTGAAGCTTGCAGTCTGATTGAGAAATTATGTGCCACGTGTTGCGGCTTTAAGTAACCGGTGCGGCTTCAAACTTAGTTGCTGACTGATATTGTCAGTTAGTGGCATTAGCAGTGGGAATGGCGGCAAATGCAATGTCAACATTTTGTACTGACTAACTGACATTTAAGTAAAGTGGGGTCTCTGGCATGTCCATTTGCTGGGAAGCTCGGCTAGTTTGTAGAAGGCCACTTTGAAGTTGCACGAGACCACTGGGAATATATGTAAGTGTATGCAGGCTGAGACATAAAAGAAGGGGGAAAGGACGAAATCAAAAGAAAAATACGCCCTCACTAGTAGCAACATTTGTCTTGCAGCAGCAGCAGCAGTAGCAATGATATTATCGCCGATGATGATGTTTACTCTGCGCCGTTGGCCACCTTGATGCCTCGATGTAGTTGTTACTTTTATGCGTGCGTGTATGTGTGCTTTGTCATTGAAACATGAAATTAAAATAATCCTCCAGCGACCGGCAGGCGGTAAGTGTCCCTAATGGCGGGGGTTGCAACTGTTGCCACACGCACTCAACCACAGCAAGCAACTGTTTTGCAGGGTGGTAACGGCATTTCATATTTGACTTCATTCTATTTTGACATTTTTTTCGCATTCAATATTACTTTAGCCCACTCGCCGTTGCTTATTCGCTCTGTGACGCAAAACAAAAAATGTCTTGTTTACAATTCTCACGCGTGTGACTTTTAAATAACAGATTAGAGTAGGCAAATGTTAGTTTACGGCTGTTGGTACTCAATTCATATTCGAAATACAGCTATTCGAACGATACTTTGTTGAAGTTTTTGTGTCCTTGTTAGATAACACCAGCAGCGCAGAGCGCTCACGCAACGTGGCTTTGGCGGCGACACGTGACCAACGCGATTAGTGTTTACATTGGCTCTTGCCACCCGCCCGCTCGGTGATAGTACGATTTCCCTTTTGCTGAGCCCTTTAATATTAAATTATTAGTTTTAATATTTTCATTGCGTTGCATATAATGTTGCCTGCAACACGTGTCGCGGTTTAATTTTTACGACGATAAAAATGTCACATCACAACGTCGACCAAATGGATTAGAGACAACTGAGAACAGGCTCATCAACGTTATCGGCCAAGTTCTCCGACGCATTTACGCTTCAACTGATTTTCTTATCTCCCCTCGATCGGCTGTGCAGCAGGATTTACAACTCACTTTGCACAATGCAGAGTTGTTTTTTAATTGTTTTCCGACTTATTTTGTCTGTACGATTTTTGTTTGAATCATTTTTGTTTATACTCGTACAAGCACAAACAGTTACATTTGTATAGCACATTTACAT
Source organism: Anastrepha fraterculus (assembly GCA_037575425.1). Classification (NCBI taxonomy): domain Eukaryota; kingdom Metazoa; phylum Arthropoda; class Insecta; order Diptera; family Tephritidae; genus Anastrepha; species Anastrepha fraterculus. The sequence goes on from JAYXIM010027336.1 coordinate 23,047, forward strand.
TTGTACATACATACATAATTTTTTTCCAATTAATTGAAAGCGTTACTTGACTTGCAACTTCAACAGCAACTGTCGGTGGCGCCATCTGCTGCCACTGGCCTCAGCAGTCAGTTTCTCATGCGCGTGATTTTCTTAATTTTCTTGAAGACATGAAATGTCACTTGTCACTCAGTGGAGCAGCAAAAGCGTCAGTCGCGCATTTCATTGCTTTGTCACACGCGCGGTTATGTAAGTAACGCAGAGAAGGGGACAGGGTATTCGTCAAACCCTCCCGCCACTGGGTGGATGTTACGCCATTTACTAATGGCATTGCCTTTTGTCAATTATGCGCAATCTGGTACAAACATTTTTCAGCGTTATTAAAATTTCCCATCCAATGGGCGACAACTCCAAACCGCAAGAGTCAATATTTGAGATGGGATGTAAATTTTTTAATGGAATACTTTTGCTATTAATCTCTGAAATTAAAGGTTGCGCAGGTTTTCAATAGCAGAAGGTTTGTTTGACAATGGGATTGATGTAAAGGTTAAATGTATTTTTACGACTTGGTAACTTTCTTTTGAAAAATTATTGTCAATCAAGCAGATGATAATTGGAATAGAACACGAAAAGTCTACTTTTTGCACGTGTAGCAGAAACATTTTAAATTCTCTCCTTTTGTTTGCATTTCTTTAGGCCGAAAGCTCAAAACTCATTGTCTCATTAATAACAAATACTAAATAAAATTTACTAAAGCGATTACCTCCACAAAATGTATCTTTTTGCGACACTTTTAAAAGAAAATACCAAGCACAGTAAAGGAATCGTCAATGCTGTGGTACGGAGAGTTATTGTTGAATGGGGTTGCCCGACCGAAGTTCATAGCGTTTATATATTTTCTTTTATTTTACAACGATTTATTTGCTGTGTGGCAAAGGGAAAGAATTACTTCAATAGAACTCTTTCTACTCTACAAAACTATTTTAATTGTAATTTTAAGTCATTTAATTTTTTATTAGTTTTGAGGCTCAGAAATGGAATAGCCAAGGGGGAAAAATCAACATTTTCGACACCTGCGCTTCTTTGATTTCCACTGTGGTCAAAAAGCTGCTGAAACAGCCCGGGACATTTGAGACGTGTATGGAGAAAGAGTCTTCAGCGCGAAAATGGTTTGCAAAATTCAAAAATGACGACTTCGACGTCGAGGACACGTCTCGCATCGGCATTCGATGAATCACTCTTGAAGGAGAACGGTCGAAAAACCAGGTTTGAATTGACAGACAAAATGAACTGCGATCATAAAACGATTCTCAACGATTTTCAATCACCTACGTTCAAAGGAATTTACCGAAAAATTGGGAGCCTGGGAGCCTCACGAGATTAACGAAAAATAGAAAGAAAGTCGCCTTCACATTACTTCTCAGCATCTCGCCCGCCATCGAGCAACACGAGATCATAAACAGCGCTTTTTGTACCGAATCGTCACGGGAGATGAGAAATGGTGCCTATACATCAATATGAAGCAAAAAAGGAGCCTTTGACTCTAGGAGATACCAAGTCGTATCTTCCGACGTTTGCTGCTATTTCGCGAAAAGTTGTTGCCTCCCTCCACAACCAACTTCAATTTCTTTTCTTTTGGCCTCCATGATGTTTTACGCTCTTGAAAACTGTATAGATGCAATTAAAATCGATTACTGATGAATCATTTGGATAAACGCATACTAATTACCGATGACGCTCCCATGGTACTTCGGGAAAGTACCAAATTATTGTTTGTACGCACACTTTTGCTGCGCAATAGATGGTAAGAGTTATCGATATTTATCTATAGTTTAGAGACAAAAGCAGTCGTTAAGATTATTCTTCGTTTTTGTCATTTTTCTGACATAGAAATAGTTTGTACGCACAGTTTAGCAGCTCTCTCTTCATCTATATCGGACGCATCCCCAGATTGCGGATCGGGAAATGATCGGCAGATATGCGGGGTAGGTGCGAAATAAGATAGACACTTATTTTCTATGTATTTGTATTAAAAAGGTAGCTCGCCCGCTACTGGACTCTATTCCCTTTTAAACCCCAGTTTTCTACGTGCACGCATTTTTGTATCGCTAACCATTGTTGTATTCTTTTGCTTCCGACCTGCAAAAGAACAATTGAAAGCTATTATTTTTACATTTGCATACAGTTTATTTATTTATTCATACTTTCATCGTTTAAAGTACAATCTAAATATTATATGTAGATTACTAATACTAAAGCTTAAATTTAGTACTTAGTAAATAATGCGGCGAAATACATTAATCACAATTCAAAAAGTGTATCTCCAAAATAAGTTTTGACTTGACAATCTCTTATGAGTTAGAGAATAGGTATATCTAAATTTTTACAAAATTTGTCAGACCGCCTCATACAACGTGCATGCAAGTGGTTCATTACGACTAAAACTGGTCTTGTGATATGGTGAATGGAACATATTACTAAGTCTGAGTTACGAGTAGAACAATTCAAAATATTAGATCCAATAAGAAGTAGCATTTGATATGGTTCGTGGCTATGTCCCTTATAACCATTACCGATGACATTTTTTCGCATTTCTAAAGTTGGCAATGCTAACAAAAGGCATCTACTTTTATGTGCACAACGAAAGCAATGAAGGCAAATCTAGTGAAATGTTTCTGAACCTTCTCAATTCTTAAAGATGCACCCAAATAGAATGGATTCCAAATAATGCTGTAATATTCGAGGTTTGCGCTAACAAGAGAAAAATACGAATTCTTTTGCGTAGAAATATCCTTGACCTTCTTTGAATTCCTTATTACAAAGCCAAGCATAGATCTACAGTTGGGGATCATAAAGCGTATACTTAGGTTTAGAAAACGACATTTTCGATGTAAGACCCTCAATACTTTCTTTTCATAATTTTTTGTGAGGGTGGTAGCGCCCAACTTGTAATCGAAATCAATCGTAACTTTGCGTCTACTTAAGGACGAATGATGGCATTTACCAGCATTTCGAGGTAAGAAGTTGTCATGACACCAAGCTTCCAATCTTATTAAGTCTTGTTGCGTCCTCTATACGACTGTAAAATCTCAGATCATCTGCATGCATCAGATAACGTGATGTCTCAAAAACGTCTGAAATATCATTAACAAATATTAAGAGTAATAGTGGCCCTAGATGGCTACCTTGAGGTACACCTGAGGTAATTTTAATGCCATCAAATCGTATATGTTTTATACGAACGAATTGAGTTATATCTGTTAGTTAAGATGAAAACCACTTAATTAAGCTAGGAAGAAGGTCAATTGAGCCCAGCTTTTTAAGTAGGACACTATGGCTGAGTCTATCGCACGATTTCGAAAAGACGGTGAATATGGCATCGCATCGTTGACCTGTTTCAAATTGGTTTAAGACAAAATTTGCGCATAACACTAAATTCGTAACAGCAGATCTGCCCTTAACAAAGCTGAGATGAGATCTGAAATTTGGAAGAAAGTCAAATCATGAACAGGTTTTTCAAAGAGTTTAGGTATACTAGAAATTTTGCAGATAGGGCGATAATTTTGGATATCCGACTTGCTTCCAAACTTTTGAATTCGTATGATAAACGATTTTTTCCAATTATGTAAGAGTTCACCTGACGCCAGTGATTTATTAAAGATAGTTGTTAATAGTTGGGTTATCGATGTAACACAGTTTTTTATTAATATAGGAGGGAAGCCATCTTCTTCAGGAGTTGGGTCATTTGGGACGAAAGGCTCTGAGTACATATTTAAATGAGAGCGGGGAAACTTTTAAATGCTCATGAGCTGAGGTATTTTATATTCCGGTATCAGATTGACAAACATAAACAGAACGAAACAAATCTGCGAGAATAATAATAATAATAATGCATTTTATCCGGAATTCCGGTATTTTTTAACCATTAATAAACTGTCAAAAAAATTTACTACAAGTATTTTCCCTGATACCACTCTCTCCTTGAGAAATGTAGTTCTGATATAGAAATTTGTTCAGAACATCAAACTCTTTTTGCAACCGATTGTACGTCTCATAAAGTTCTGCGTTATTTTTAGATTTGCGGTGTAGTTAGTATGCTTTCGTTTTTTTATTATTGGGTAGTCGGAAAATTTCACAACGGACCCATTTCGTGGTCTAAGTGGCATCGTTGTCTCTATGTGCGATGCGGCTGCCAAACCTAACCTACCCTAGTCGGAAAAGTCCTTTCGTATTTCTAATAAAACTTCAACTCATTTTTTTATATATATTTATAATGAACTTTATTAAACCAAATATGTACCATTTTGGTCGACCACCCTTTGCCATTTTTCTTCTAGAGACATTATTCTATCAGTGTAAAACTTTTGGGGTTTCTCGGCGAAAAACTGCGACAAGTAATTTTCACAGGCTTCTCTTGAAGCCAACTTTACTCCATTAAGGGAGTTCTGCATTGACCGAAACAAATGGTAGTCCGATGGTGCAAGGTTAGGGCCATATGGTGGATGCATCAAAACTTCCCAGCCAAGCTCTCCCAGTTTTTGCCGAGTCATCAAAGATGTGTGTGGCCTAGCGTTGTCCTGATGGAAGAATGACATCTTTCTGCTGATCAGTTCTGGCCGTTTTTTTCGATTGATTGCTTCAATCTCATCAGTTGTTGACAGTAAAGTGTAGAATCAATCGTTCGAGCAGGCTGGAGCAGCTAATAGTGGATGATTACTTTCCAATCCCACCAAACACACAGCATAACCTTTCGAGGCGTCAATCCTGGCTTTGCGACCATTTGTTGAGCTTCACCACCCTTGCACCATGATCTTTTTCGCACATTATTGTCGTATTTGATCCACTTTTCGTCTCCTGTTACCATTCGCTTCAGAAATGAAAGAATCGCAGATGTTAATTCGGTCCATTAAATTTTTCACAGACAATTCATGTGGTACCCAAACATCGAGCTTCTTTTTGTAATGGCTTAGTGCCTTGGCGATGTCATGGCAGCTTATGTGACGGTTCTGGTCAATATTTTCCATAATTTCATCGACTTTTTCAACGATAGGTCGACCATAGCGAGGTGCATCTTTCACATCGAAATTTCCAGAACGGAAACGAGCGAACCATTGTTGTGCTACACGAACTGATACAGCATCGTCTCCGTAAACTTCACAAATTTCATTGGTGGCTTGCGTGGCATTCTTCCCTTTTTTATACAAAAATTTCAAAATATAGCGAATTTCTTCATTACTTTCACTCATTTTTGAACAGCTATAATTTTTTTTCAACTTCTCCGAATTTAATTTTTTTTTGTTAAATGAAGTTTAAAATGTCACCTTTCTAACACCATATGATATGACACAATGTGATTGGTAGCACTGGAGATAGATGACTTCAGCGACATCTATTGACAAAATACGAAAAGACTTTTTCGACTACCCAATATTAAGATTAATGAGTTGTTCCATTATGTTTAGCTTTATATGTCTATCCAGCAAATGGACGTTCAATTTTATTGAAGCCGAATCCATACAAAGTAATTGCGGTAGTACGAAACAGAATTTTAATGGAATTTATTTTTGCATACATTTTTTTTTTGCGTTGAGTGGCTTAAATGAAAAAAAATTCATTCAGAATGTTAAGAAACAAACGAAATAATGCCAAAAACGCAGATTATTTTGATATTGAAACATCGCATGAAGAAAAGAAATCATCACTTCTACTGCTATCACCTAGTGTGGAGGCGGCTGAGGTTTATTAGGAATTTCCTAAGTGCTTGATGAATTTCCTAAGTGTGCATATGCAATAGTCTATTTTTTTACTTTACAACACTATCGATCGCATATACTTAATATAGTTACGCACTTTCGACTCAAACCAGTTCTATCAACTAAAGTAGGATATTTTGTGTTGTGGTGTTGTTCTTTTTTTGATCGGATGCAAAAGCTAAAGCTTATATGAGTATAAGTACAATTATCACAATTCAAAGAACTTGCAGTCGATGTGCATGCGTTTATACACAGCAACGTCTGAGCGATGGCACGCCCGATGTACCATTTGATGGTAATAAGCCGAAATTAAGTTGGAAACGTGTCAAAGTCAAAGCTCAGAACTCATTGCATAAGTAAACGAAAAAATATACAAATACAGCCACATGCACACATACACACGAAGTAATTCTTAGCTAACAGCATACAAAGGACATACATAGTTCACGAGGATAAACAATAACCAGAAAAGGGTGTGATACTAGGTGAAGCGAGGGGTGATCATTGTTTGTGAAAAATGTAAATGAACGGAAAGTCGGACAGCGATATATTATATAACAATAGGGTGGGTTACTTTTAAGCGCTTCTCAGAGGGTTGCATTGCTGATGGACTAGTGCGGGTGGGTGCGTTAGTAGCACAACATACAGTTCGCATAGTTTCCGTAGACAAACAGACAAGTGAAGGTGCTGAGTATTATTTTGTTGGTTTACGGATTTTCAATTGACACGCTGTACGCTTAGCGTTGAGGTGAATTTATGAGTCTTACTGTTGGCGAATTGCGTAAATAAACAATTGGTTGTGGGAACAGGAATGTCACACTTATTAGAAAAACAGTATCTAATAAATTCTAAGTAACATACAGAGTACTCGTACTAGTACTTGTCACAGGCAGACTTTATATGTTTGCGCAGAATGAAGTGTTTTGAAATATTTACTTATGTACGTATGTATGTGTGCGGTCATATGTACATATATTAACAAAAGTATACATGTGTATGTATGAGCACCATTGTCGGCCAGCGCGTGGTGGGAGTGAGTTCAGGCGTGAGAACTATTTTTGGAACCTTTGTATCTTTTATTTGATTTTTTTTTGGGAAATGTGCCACTAAAAGCATTTCATTATCTTTCAAGTTTGTTGTTTATTTTGGAAAATAGTAGATATTAGTGTAGTGAAGGGGGCTATGACAAATTTAAAATGGAAACGGTTCTAATTTAAAAAATAAGAGAAGTGGTCGTCTTCGTGTGGTTTGAACTAGTGAAGCCATAAAAGCCGTTCGAGAGAGAATTTGCAGAGATTTCCTTAGAATGCAGAAAATCATGTCCGAGGAATGAATGTATCGACCAGATCCATGTCAAGACTAATTAGAGATGATCTCCACATGAAAGCCTTCCGTCACTCAACTGGTCATCTTTTGCCAACGCACTTCAAGAAAATTAGACTCGACAGATGCAAGCAGCTTCTTCGGTGGCACGCGGTCAACGGCCATGAAAATATTATTTTCACAGATAAGAAAAGATTTACTGTTGAAGAAGTCTTTAATAAGCAAAATGCCAAAATCTATGCTAAAACTTCTAATGACGCAAAAAATGTTGTTCCAAGGATTCAGTGTGACCACCATCCAGCCTCCGTAATGGTTTGATGGGGAGTGTCTTGTAAAAGACCGGGGCAAAAGTGGTCCAGGAGAATGTCTTAGAAGGCGTGGTGAAGCAGTTGAGCAGTAATCTCTTCAATGGGGGGGTTGGATCTTCCAGCAAGATGCCGCTCAAGCCCAAAAGGCAAAAACCACCTGGCAATGGCTAAAAAACAAAATTTTTGGGTTCATAACCGCAGAAGATTGGCCGTCTGGAAGTCTAGATCTGAATCCATTAAACTACGGTCTGTTGTCAGAGTCTCAAAACTAGTATTTGATTCGAGCAGGGACGTCAATATTCATGGAATGCTCCAATATCCAATGCGTGCTCCAAGGCTGAATGGCCATTTGTTTGAAGGCTTGTGTAAAAGCAAAGCAAATGATGACCATTTCGAATGGAAATTAAATTTTTTTAAATTTTTACATGATCAAATAAAACAAACTTAATTAAAAAAAAAATAATGATACTTTTTCATATCTTTACTCATATCGCGCCAGTCGTTTCTTTCTCGTGCTAACCGGCGGATGGTTCCGTGTATAGAAGTCCAAGTAGATGAGGAAAGTCTCTGATTGCCTTTCACTTGGGAGTGGCAGGACAATTTTTCTGCATACGGTTCAAGCAGTTCACAACTACTGGGAATAGCCCAAGTATCTTCTGAGTAGCTCCCGAACATCCGAGCGAGCTAATGCGAGAAGGCGAGGCATCCAAAGATATTTGGTTGTGCACTGGGTTTGGGACCCGCCACGTAAAAGTGCTTCCCCAAATAAAGCAACAACAATAATAAACGACGACCAAGTTTGGGCGAGTTTTACTGAGCCAACACTTTCACAACTCTTTTTTTTCGACTAATCATTTGTAAAATGAGTAAATTTGCTTTATTTATTACGGATCTATCTTTTTTTTTTTGGAAACTACCTTGACACCGCAGATGAGCATACTCCTATATTCAATTTACTTTTGCATTCCGATATCTATACAGAGTCACCATAAGCCCCATTGTAGTTAGTGTCAAAATATGCAACTAGCAAATAGTAAATAATTTGCGAGCATTGTTCACGCTGGATTTAATTTTTAAATTTTTATATGACCTGATTTTACCAACCATGTTTTCTGTAGGCCAGCTTTGCATCCTACTCTTCTCTGCAACATATCTTCTAATCCCAAATCTAGGGCGGCGTTCTCTGATACTGGATTCAAAGCAAAAACTACGTGCAAACTGTGTATCGTGGCAACTAAAAGTGAAAGAAAAAAAAAACAAAATTCACTCTCCATGCAATGGAGTTTTTCTCTTTTTTGTGGCATTTGTGCCGCGAAATTCCTTGTCTTTGTAAGTGAAATGTCAATCAAAATGTCTGGGATTTTAGTTTGTTTTCAGAAGTGTTTTCCCGCATGTTGGGCTGTCAGTGCCAGAGGCAACGGTAACAGCAACAGCAACAAAAAAACACTAAAACAAAAAACACGAAAATAACAGCAACAAGCAAAGCTGCGAAAATTGCTAATTGCAGCGTGTAAAACACAATGCAAAACTGAAACCAAAACCAATGTCGAAACTACAAGTATGCATATAAAAATAAAGTGAAAAAATTAGCAACAAAAACACAAAAGTTGCAAAATCTTACTAAGCCATCTCTCTCAGAGCTGTAGCTCATTTGTAGTTCGAATGTTAAAAAGCGAAATGAGACGCTACAAAACAAATTCGTCGAAAGAAACACATTGCGGGCAAACAGCAGTCAGCGCAGCAATGAGCCAAACAGGCGGATAAACGGGCAGCCAGACAGACAGGCGCACAGTCAAAGACGGTTTCGTCGAACCAGGCCAACAAAATGCAGTCATTTACATGTCAAACTGGGACCTGTCAGCCCTAATAATATGGCGCGACGCGTGTACCTCCTCGCAGAGTCTCCAAGTAACGCTGTCGCATTTGGTAATAAAAGAAATAACAATATTATTATCACTACACCATCGGATCGGACAGGCCAGAAAGCCGAAAAGCCAGACAACAAAGGCGTATCCACCTAGTCATCGAAGGGATCGCGCGGATCACTCTAAAGCGGACGCGATTGTGAGCTCGTAAATAAGGCGGTTGGCTTGCTTGCTGGTTTTCCGGTTTGCTGCATTGAAACATGTCCTGATAGCCCTGATAGCGCGCAAGTTCGAGTACTCCACTCGCAATATTTGGTACTCGTTGCACTCAATGCTTTTATTAGTTATATTAATGGCTTTGCTGCAGTAGTTTTTATTTGTTGTAGCGGCTTTTCGCTCCTCGTTATCATCAACTGACGTTTTTAAGCGTATTTGGTGCATGGGTTATTATTGTATTTTGGTCGACCTCATGTCTGTCACTGCCAGCCGAAGAGTCAGTCAGTGAGCCGGGTTGGCCGAAGAGCATAAAAGTACTGGCAAGCACACATACATGCATAACTGTATTCACATTTAAACTTACTTAGTTATTCAGATACAAATACTATTAAGTGCATGCGTCAGCATGTTGGTTTGTGCATACATATGTGTTGTGTAGTATGTTTTAGCCCTGCCACAATAACCTTTGCTCACATCTTTAAATGGTGCATTTACCGCTCGACTGACAAGCAACACTTTGCCGTGTAACATCTTAATCTGCGTCTGCACTTAGCCAACCACCAATTGGCCCTACGAAAATACGAGTGTTTTGCAGCTGGAGAAAGCAGGTTTTATTTGGGTTTAATTCACTTGTACCTTTTGTCAACTTGACACCTAGAGTTGAATGAAGTGGAGCTGCTGCTCCTCTATAGCGCTAGCCAACAACTTGTGTGCGTGAAGTGGCTAAGTAGGTAAATTGTTGCTGATTAGTAGGAATGTTTTGTAGCAAATTACTCTACACTACTACAAGCACTTGGGAATTTAATTACATTTAGAAGGGTCATAACAGTGCAATGGTGAATGCAGCTAAAGTGGGATAATTATATGGCAGTCACAATTACAAATTACATTTGGAAACCTTTGAATGCAATCCAAACAGCAGCATGAATACACACATAAGTACATATAGACACTATATAAAAGACGAGAGTAGAGAGCAACAGAACTTCGGTTTCGGCCATGGTTGGACATAAACGCCGGTTTCGATTCGGCAAAAAAAAAACCTACTTAGGCCAAAAATATCTTCGTTTTTCTTGAAAAATGTTATAGTATTTTAGTTGTTGTGAGAGTTTTTGAGCACGAGCATCAAGGCCCGTATTTTCTGTTCAAAAAGCTTCTTTAAAAATAACTATCTGCTCCTCCATCAAATATGGCTTGTTGGCAATTGTTCAGTGATGCAGGTCAGTTCTATACCGGTAAATGGTGCCGCTAGCAAGGTGAAAATGCCCATAAGCTCTTGTTTTTACGCTTCATTATTACCAACTGAAACGTGTCGTATATTGATCAATATTTACGCTAATCACGCTCCACCAAATACAACTTATAAAGAGTGCATTCGACGCTTCCAAAGCGGCAATTTCGACGCGAGTGATAAAGATCGCGAAGGGACACCGAAAAAATTCGAAGATACTCAATTACAGCAATTATTGGGTGAATACGCCTATCGAACCCTTGATGCTATGTCTAAAGAGTTTGATGTTGACAAATCAACCGTCGGTAAAATTTTGTACGCGATAGGAATAATCCAGAAAGCAGGTAACTGCGTGCCACATCAATTGAAGGAGAGGGATATCGAGAGACATTTGGTGACGTGTGAGATGCTTCTTGAACGGCAGAAAAGAAAAGGTTTTCTGTATCGCATCGTCACTGGCGATGAAAAACGGATCTATTATGATACCCTAAGCATCGAAAATATTACAGCCAGGTGATCGCCATCAACAATGAAAAAAATATTCATGCCTCAAAGGTTATGTTGTGCATTTGGTGGGATCAGAAGGGTGTCATGTGAACTTCTTAAACCATCTGAAACCATCACTGTGCGTTGGAATCGAGCTCTCAGAGAAAAGCGGCCGGAATCGAACGGTAGACATAACAAACTGATTTTGCTGCATGGCAACGCCAGGCCACACATTGCTAAATCGGTCCAGATATATTTAGAGGGACTGAATCGGGAAATCTTGCCCCACGCGCCGTATTCCCCAGATATTTGGATTGGATTACCATCTGTTCCGGTCATTGCAGTCAGACCTTATTGGAAAGCGATTCACTTCTTACGAGAGCATCGCAAACTGGCTCAATGAATGGATCAAGTCAAAAGAACTCAAATTTTTCGTCAGAGGAATCCATATGTTGCCTGAAAGATGGAGTAAGTTGTAGCTTCCAATGTCACATATTTCACATATTATCATGTATTACTTAATTCTTTAAATAATTCGTAACTTTTGCTAAGAAAGGACGGAAACTTTTTCCCATAGCCATTGAAATTTGAGTAGGTCGAACCAAGAAGCACCAAGAGATTTGGTGGGTGATAAAACACTCAGGTTAAAAAGCCCATTGTATTTAGAGCTCTGGAAAGAGGGTAGATAGTCAGGGAGGGAAGAAGGAAAGTATCAGAGACAGGCACATTGGGTCCTCAATAATTCCAATGGTGGTCATATGCTCACCCCATGGGTTGTGTCCTGTAATAATGCCGAACAACAACCGAACATCTTTCCTTCCAAGTTTAAGTAGAAAGTTAGACAGTTTTCTGTTCGGACTTGCCACAAAACACTTTGCAGCTCTGCAGCATTCTAGACCATAATAATAATCGCTGATCCACTCCATGATTCCTGCGGAACTGATTTTGATTATTGGCTCTGGCCCTTGTGAGGCGTTTCCTTGAACACCGGAGCGTACTGGAACCCATATAAGTACAAGCCTGTACTGTCTTGCGACAGAATTAAGCTTCTTCTTATATTCTTGAACAATATTTGAGGTTTTATTTGCGTTCTCCAGGGGCTTCAGTGCAGCCTGACTGTCACTGAAAACTCTAATCTGTTTCACGCTCCATCTCCTCTCGATTAACCATTCGGCTACTTTCAGCATGGCAGAAATTTCCGTTTGGAACACAAATGCCATCCCCCTCATAGCTTAGTGGTACTTATTACTATCGTTTAAGTACCATCCGGCTCCAGACCCTACTTCATTCTTAGAGCCATCTGTAAAGAAAATATCCCTCAAAAGTCCCTGAATGCATCTTGGATTGCTCTATTGCTCACCCAATGGAAATCTGGCATTAAATTTTCTTCCGAATGAAACTATGGGTATCAGGTCATCCTTAGGTGCAAAAACAGTAGAGCTGCTCAGATAGCATCTTAAAGCTTTCTCTATGTCCCAAAGTGTCAGAAACCATATTTATGGAGTCTACAAATTGCTTTTATTGCTTCCTGTTGTATCTTAAGATCCAAGGGGAGCAAATCAAACATAGCATTTAGGGCATCGCCGGAGGATGTACTCATGGGATCCCCAATGCATAAATATACTACTTCTTTGCAGCATGTATAGTTCCCGAATAGTGGACTTAACCATGTTCCGTCGCCACCAGACCACAGAGGCGTGATGTGATGACTCGTATGATAAGTGCTGCGTATACCCATAGGACCACAGCAGGTTTCAGATCCCAGGTTTTACCCAAGGCTCTGCGGCATTGCTGAAAAATCTTTAATATGCGATTCGCCTGCAATCAAACATATTTCTCCCAAGTCAGCTTCTTATCCAAGATTACTCCCATACCCATAACTAATTTCTTTTCCTCTGGTTTTCATGTTTTCAAATTATTAAACTTGAGTCTTAACCGATGCTCCTTAAGTATGGAGGCGAGATTGAAAAAATAAAAAAATATATATTTTTTGTTCCTTTCATAGTTCAACACACGTAAGTTCGCAATGAAAATAGAGCTTCAAAATTATCCCAAATAACAAAAAAAAAACTTTTATACCTATATTAAATACAAGGAGGAGAGTATGGAAGCGCTTGCGGGAAACTCGCACTGCGAGCACCTCTAATTAGCGCGCTTCCCTTTTCAATGCTTTCGGCGTAAAGCTGAGCAATTTGTTACGCAGCAGCCACAGTAACTGGGCAGCTGATCGAGGTGATGCGTGGTAAAACCAGCTACCAGGAACAGCAGCAACTACCACAACAAGCCAGACAACAAATTGCACCATATATACATAAATACATACATACATACATACATACGTGTGTATGAGAATATTATTGGCTTACTTTAGTGAAACGCATAAACCAGCTCAAAACGTTACAAATTGCCGCATCTACGCACAGTTCGTTGGCAACAATTCGCGAAAAACGTTCAAGTGCTGCTGCTTTCTGAAGTTCTCATATAAAAAGTTTATTTACTAGTATATCAATGGTTTTAGTACTAATTTTATTGCCAAGACATTTTGCTCATTAACGCAAATGTATTTAAGTTATTAATGTTTTACTTATAATATGTTTGCTGTTGTTGTTGTGCTTGTTATCACAAATTACCAGTTGCATGCACTATCCAAGACAAAGATCTCATCCGTTGAAAGCGTTCCCAATGCAATTAACACATCAACGTCAGTGGCAGCAAAGAAAGACAGCAAGCAAATGTGCTACGCTACGCATGCGCCGTTCAACGAACAGCTAAACTGCATATTAACCGCTCTAGAGGTTTTTTATTCTACAGTTCTTCGTTTTTTTTTCACTTGCTGTGTTAAGTGTTTTTCGTGGAAAATACATTAAAGAATTGTTTATGAGTTTTGAATAGTGTTTTTTGTTTGTTTGTAATTGTGCATTTATTTGTGGCGTGGTGCCTCACCTTTGGCAGAAATTCGTGTTAGAATACTCGTATGTGACAGCACAGAATCGGAAGATCAAAACAAATAAGAGTTTTGTCAAAATTACGTGCAGCTCACGCAACCACGCGCCAAACACATCAAGGTGTATTACAACTGGCTGACTACCCCGACCGCCAGAAACGAAAACATATTACGGATACTTATAAAAGAAAGTTGTTAGTGGATAATAGAAATGTCAGCGCCCAGTTTGTGGCCACTAGCGCCACGTCAGCTGTCATATGATGTTATGAAAAGTTATAAAACGCATAAAATTGATTTTATCAAAACAAAAAAAAAAAAAAAAAAAAAACAATAAAAAACTCAGAAATATTATATGAAATATGAAAAAAATAAAATATTTCTTCCAAATACATGCATGCATGTGTTTGTGTGATTGAAAGAAATTGTTGAAGTCCTTTGGCTACTTAAGGTAAGAAGTATTTTTTTAAGTACTATTTCAGAGAGCCAGGTGTAGGTAGTGAAAATAAGCAGTCTGTATGGAAGACTCAGAATAACCCTGTGTATTGGCCTAGAAAATGGCATTACACCTACCTGCGTGTATAAGTATAAAAATACATACACAGGCTTACCGGGAAAGTCGTTATTGATATTTATGTAATTTCTGATTAATTTGATGAATTAGTATGAAATCCAAAACTTACCCTTTTTTGAGGTACAGTAGGTTCTGTTTTTATGCGGTAGATACGTTCCGCAAGAAACAGCATAAAAAAAAACAGCATAAAAAAAGCTACTAGTTCTATAGTAAAACTATAGATACGTTTCAAATGCTAAAACCGCATACATCTGAAATAATCGCATAAAAAAGGCACTAGTCCCATATTATTACTATAGATACGTTCCATAGACCGCATGAATCTGAAATAATTAAATAAAATCGCATAAACAAAATATTTTATCTTTGAAAATTATATTTTTATATATCTTCCATACTTGTAGGGTTAGCATTTCTGATGTAATCCGTGATGAGTTTTTGCTTAGCTGGTTTAGAATCTTGTTTATATGTACAATTCCCGATAGGTCGACATGCATTTTGTAATTTAAAAAAAAACCGCACTATTTCAAAACCGCATAAAAAAAAGCCGCATAAAAACAGAACCTACTGTATTTCATTTTAAAGATACCATTTTTTGTTTTTGTTTAAACGTCCACTTTTTTTAATATTAGTTCCAGCACCCGATTTTTTTTCTTTATTTTTATTAAAGGATTCATCAATTTATAAAAATTATTAAGAAACTTTGAGCCAATTAATGCTTACAATGTATTGGACAAAAATTGAATGGTCTTGTCATAAATTCTGTGTCAAATTTTACAATGCATACGGCGTTTGCAAAAGTTTGCAAAAAAAAAGTTTCGTTTTTTATGATTTTGTTCGTATGTATTGTATACTCATAAATTATACTCAGTTTCGTGGAAAGTTTCGCTTCTTAACAATGGATTGGCGAGCTAAGGAAAATCGCATTGCAATGATTGTATTACAAAAGTGTGATAAAAGTGCGAGTGAGATTTACGAATTGCTGAAAAAACTTTATTTCGTTTTCCGCACGATCAATCATTTTTCCCAAATGTCTGAAGTCACAGACGGAAAAAGTTGTGGGCGTTCTGGCGTGGTTCGAATCAGTGCCGTCATAAAAACCGTTCGAGAAAAATTCGCAGAAATCCCCTTAGAAAGCAGAAAATCATATCCAGAAAAATTAATGTATCGACCAGATCCATGTCAAGACTAATTAAAGATGATCTCCACATGAAAGCCTTCCGTCACTCAACTGGTCGTCTTTTGAAGAAGTATAGACTCCACAGATACAAGCAACTTCTTTGGTGGCACGTGGCCAACGGATATGAAAATATTCTTTTCACAGGTGAGAAAGTGTTCACTGGTTTGATGGGAAGTGTTTCTTGAAGGCGTTACATCTCTTCTGCGAAAAAGGGGTTAAGACCGGGGCAAACGTGTACCAGAAGAAAGTATTAGAAGACATGGTGAAGGTGTTGAGCAGTTCTCTCTTAAATGGAGAGCGTTGTATCTTCCAGCATGATTTCGCTCCAGCCCTTAAGGCAAAAACCACCCAGCAGTGGCTTTCGAAATTTTTCTATGTTGGTCTCGGAAAATCTCTTCATACTTGAAATGTTCCTCTTACTAGTGCCTTAATCGCGTTTAATAAAATATCTGAATTTATTGATATAAATTTTTCACTTTCAAAAGTTCGCCTATTGAAAGTTTTGAATATTCATTATAAATAGTTTAATTGTATTATACTTTCTTTTTTTTAATGGCTATTTACATTGGACATTTTTACTTAAGATATGAAAATCCATTATATTCATTGGCTTAATAAATAAATAAATAAAATACAAAAGTTGAAGGCTTATTGAACATTTTACGTAATTTGTTAATTTTATTGAATTTGAATTAGGAATTTCGAAATAGAACGTATGTATTTGTTATACAATACTATGCAGGGTGAACGATATGAAGTGTTATCAACTTCACATTGCTTGTATCTGTAAAACAGCTCATGACATCAACGGCAAAATTGTTCTAATGACAGTTCAATATCTTGTTTATAAGCCATCAAAAGCATTTGCGTCTCAGTTTTGTTGGACACAACCAGCCATTGTTCGTGAGCTCAGTCCCCTCAAAGTGAAAAAATGTTTGTGTATCGCAATATAAAACGTTACAATGATACTGGTAGCATTGCAAAACGCTATGGAGGTGGACCAAAAAAAACCGCAACAACGCCAGAAATGGTTCGGAAAGTGAAGGCTCGACTTGAACGAAATCCACGTCGAAGTGGAAGAAAAATGGCCAAAGAACTGAAAATATTGGAAGACAGCATTCGACGCATATTGAAAAATGAGCTCAAGGTCAAGGCTTACAAGTTCCAAAAAGCACACGATCTTTCACCCCAGAAAACTAAGTTCGGTGCGAAAGAGCAAAGGAGTTGTTGCGCTTGCACGAACGTGGCGAATTTCCTAACATTGTGTTTTCTGATGAAACAAATTTCCCAATTAGCAGTTTATAAACACTCAAAACGATCGTGTTTACTTGACCGAACGCTCATACGAGAATTTGAGCCTACGTATGGCCACTCGAAGCAATTTCCCATCGCAAGTAATGGTTTGGGCCGCAGTGACCGCTAATGGACGCTCTCCAATCGTTTTTATCGAGAATGGTGTCAAAGTGAATGCGACTTATTATCGGGGAAATGTTTTAGAAACTGCTTTAGAGCCGTGGACCCGCAAACATTTCGGTCGTAGACCATGGACGTTCTAACAGGACTCGGCACCGTCTCATAAAGCTCGTGTGAATCAAGAATGGTTAAAAAATCACCACCACACTTCATTTCGTCCACACAATGGCTTTCGAATTCCATCTGGTCCATTTTGGAGAGCAAGGTGAGGACTAAAAAATATGCCAGTATGGATGCGCTGAAAAAAGCGATTATACGAGAATGGGCCAAAATACCTCAAGATCACATTCGTGCAGCATGCAACTAATTTTTTGACCGTTTGAAGGTTATAGTCTCGAGCTAAAGTGAATATATGTTAAAATTGTAATCATTTTTGAACAATTTTGTATTTGAAATCAATAAAAACTAATTTCACACAAAAAAGTTATGGTGTTTTGAATAGGTAACACTTCATATCGTTCACCCTGTATATATTTACAAATAATTAATGAAAAAATGTAGCATGAAAAATATTTCGAATATTGGAAATTGTTAAAGGGAGTTATTACGCACGAAATTAGTCGGGAGTGGCTGACTTTTTTAACGACTGCATCCAAATACTTCGATATCAGGTTTTTTGCGGTTCCTGTTTATGAGATTCACTAACTTTTATCGATTCAACAATTGGTACTTTTGTCTGCAGTATTTGCCGCTTTTGTTATTCACAAACTTATGTTAACTAACATAAAACATCTATCTTTTTCTATTTATTCAAAGTGATAGAGAGTGGCATCATTTTCAAATTAGATATCAAAATGAGCGTATTCGAGTGTTTCTTCAATTATATTTCCACAAAGAAAGAAAATAAAATAATACTTTATTTGAAAAATATTTACTTAATACTTTTTGTGCCTATGTAGATTGGTTTAAGATATCAAAGAAACCCACGAGAAAGCCGAACAATTCAATCAAAAATTTCTTGTGACGCTTTCTGCTCCAGTTGGGTCATAGGAAGCATCAACCTAGTGCAAAACATGGAACGGTTGAATGCATGTATCAGACTATGTGTGCTTCGTCTAACGGACGACTGTCTCATGGATATTCCCTATTGCTCACCTACGAGTCGTTGATATCATCAAGTTGCAAATAACCGGAGTGCAGCTGGAGCCTTGTAATGTAAAGGCAGAATTTAGAATTAAATTAGCTTGAAGATTGCAAGATTTACCTGTTTTTCAGTTGAAATCGGTCTTATTCTGGAGCCTCTAAGATTACAGTCAACCTGAGAAATTAGGTCCTCACTCAAGTCTGGAATTAAACGGAATAGTTATGGGAACTTTCCTGCAGCCAAGTGGAAAGGATTGCCCATATCCCGGAGCAAACGTCGACCCACTGCATGAGTGTGCACTACCTCCTCTCCACGCAATAAATCATAGGACAAATACTCGAAATACATATTCACGTTGTTTTATTAAATTTGTGTTAATATTTATAATTTATAGTTAACATAGTTTTAATTCAAACTACTAATTCTTGTTTTCTTTCGTGTGTAATTTAACCATTCCAAAACGCTTGTCGTTTAGTTTGCGATAATCGACAGGTTAACCAAACAGCTGATTTTGTTTTATCGATTATCGTTATGAAACGGGTTACCGAATAGCAAAGTTCGAATACCGAATAGCATCGTTAAAATGTGTTAGTGAATCGCGTTACTGGTCACAGTGACATAACGAGAAAATGTTGAGTTAGCTAGACAAGGGACCCTTGAGACGGTTTCCTCGCGATATAAGAGAATTGGATACCCTGTGATCTACTAGTGGAAAGATGGGCTTTGGGTCAACTCAGCGAGCTCTGGTTTAGTGCGAGATTCTTCTGGCCGCTGGTAGTTAGGCAACGTTCGACGGAACTACTAAGGCTAACATCCTTACCGGGCATTATCTGTTAGGAATATATGCGGTTAGACTTATCTAGTATTGATTCGAGTCCTTTTTAGGGCAGTTGTATGGAAGGTTAGGTAAAATAACCGCAGCATCTTCTCCGCAGTTGTCATGTTCTCGCCGGCCTGATATTCATACATCTAGGCTCCCAATTTGTTGCTGCACCTGCAAATGTTGCTATTTTATAATTTTATTGCCTGAAATAATTGAAAGCAATGCATTCAAAATTCAATTGCAATGTGTATTTAAAAATTGGTGTACAACTTTAAAGATGTGCCGCTCACACTTAACAAAAATGTAATTAGTCATAGTTCGGTCGTCAGAGAGGAGGCTCTGCTCTGTTTTTCCCCCTTTTGTTTTCCTCTATGTGATATCACAAAGGACGAATTTGATTTTTCGTCCAAGTAGGCTCTTGTATGGGCGGCCATTTAACTTAACCTGATTTAATTGTGTACGCACAAGTGCAGTTAAAATACAGGGTGGCTGATAAATTTTGCTACATTAAGAAACTCAAATAACTTTTTTTTTAGTGTATGGAATTCATTTATTTTTTTTTCAAGTTGAAGGTCATTAAATTTTATTAAATGTAGCTTAACTAGTTTTAAAAATAATTGAATTTAAATGCCCCCCATGCTCGTTGACACAAGTGCGGCATCTTAGTAAAAAGTTGTTCATTGCTGCTTTGAGAGTTGCGACAGGAATAGCCGCAATCGTTGCCCGAATGGATTGTTTTAGTTCATCCAAATTTGTTGGCTTTGTTTTGTAAACTTCTTGTTTACATAAACCCCACAAGAAAAAGTCAGGTGCAGTAAGGTCAGGCGACCTGGGGGGCCAACGAAATTCGGAGTTTCTTGAAATCAGTTTATTGGGAAATTTTCGTCGCAACTCTGTCATAACAGTCTGGACTATGTGAGACGTTGCCCCATCTTGTTGAAACCACACAGAGTTGAAAGGAATTCTCTTTCGGCGTAGTTCTGGATAGAAAAATTCTTTCAGCATTTTCAAATAATGGTCTCCAGTAACCGTAACGGTGTGACCATTTTGTTCAAAAAAATAAGGCCCGACAATACAGCGTGAAGAAACCGCACACCACACTGTCACGGGAAGAAGATGCAATTCCGTCTCGTGGAGTATCTGTGGGTTAGAAGTACTCCATATTCGACAATTTTGTTTGTTCACATTGCTCCAGTAACCGTAACGGTGTGACCATTTTCTTCAAAAAAATAAGGCCCGACAATACAGCGTGAAGAAACCGCACACCACACTGTCGCGCGAAGAGGATGCAATTCCGTCTCGTGGAGTATCTGTGGGTTAGAAGTACTCCATATTCGACAATTTTGTTTGTTCACATTGCCGTTTAAATCGAAATGGGCCTCATCAGACATGAAAAGGCAGTTTAACATGTTTTGGTCTTCTTCCACCATTTGCAGGATCTTCTGGCAAAATTCCAAGCGAATCGGCAAGTCTGCTGCATTCAGTATGTTAACCATTTGAATTTTGTAGGGAAATAAGTCTAAATCTTTGTGCATTATTGTTTGCAAAGACTGTCGGCTGACACCAAGTTGAGCAGATAAGCTTCTTGTTGAAACCCTTGGATTGCTTTGTATAGCTGCAGCTACAGTAGCGATCGTTTCCTCCGTCCGAACTGTTGGGTTTCGATGATAAGGCCTTCTTGCGACTGTTCCTTGCTCAGCAAAATTATTCACCAGTCTCATTATGGTCCATCTGCTCGGGGGATCGCCGCCAAGCATCCGCCTGTACTCTCTCTGTACCAAAACTACGGACTCCAGTGCGTGATAGCGGCGGACTATCCAAATTCTTGTTTGCGTGTCCCAGTTATCCATTTTAATAAATTTTAAAGATCAATCTGCAAATTAAAACAAAAATGGAACAGATAACTTAAAAAGAAAAAAAGTTATTCAATTTTTTTTTGGTAGCGGCTTTCATCAGCCACCCTGTATATGGGTAAGACTCCGTCAGAAAATATGAGATTTGCAAGTGGTCTTTCGATTTCTTTGAAACTTTGGGAAATATTAGTTCTAGGTAAGATACATTCGAGCCTAAAAGGATTTTGAAAAATTTTCAAAATTGAGTCATCTACGCCATGTTGAAAATCGGGACCGTGTTTTTTTCAAAAATCAATATTTCTTGAACCGTTGGATGGATTTCAATGCAATTTACAGACAATATAGAAACAAATAAGTAGTTTAAATTAGTATTATGTTAAAAAAAAATTTCGAAATTTTGACCAAAAAAAAGTCAAAAAAATTTGTTGAATCAATTTTTAGTTGATTTGGCCAGTTTTTTAGATTTTCTGTTATACACGTAACGATTCCTTATGACTTAACCTTTATTTTGAAAAAAAAATGTTATGGTGTCTATAATAGTTCTCGAGATATTGCGATTTTAGTGGAAGCGCGCACCGTGAAGTTCGCGGTTACGCAGCGCGGGAGTAGAAAAACGCGCACAGACCTGCAGCAGTCTGCTCCAGTCACTTCATACAGGAACACATAACGCAGCGCGAACCGTGCGTGCGTACGCGAACCGTGCGTGCGCGCTTCCACTAAAATCGCAATATCTCGAGAACTATTATAGACACCATAAAATTTTTTTTTTCAAAATAAAGGTTAAATCATAAGGAATCGTTACGTGTATAACAGAAAATCTAAAAAACTGGCCAAATCAACTAAAAATTGATTCAACAAATTTTTTTGACTTTTTTTTGGTCAAAATTTCGAAATTTTTTTTTTAACATAATACTAATTTAAACTACTTATTTGTTTCTATATTGTCTGTAAATTGCATTGAAATCCATCCAACGGTTCAAGAAATATTGATTTTTGAAAAAAACACGGTCCCGATTTTCAACATGGCGTAGATGACTCAATTTTGAAAATTTTTCAAAATCCTTTTAGGCTCGAATGTATCTTACCTAGAACTAATATTTCCCAAAGTTTCAAAGAAATCGAAAGACCACTTGCAAATCTCATATTTTCTGACGGAGTCTTACCCATATATAAAAATGTAATTTTGTATTTTGTATTTTGAAGAAAGCGACAGTGATGATTTTTTTTTTGATTTTCAAAAATATAGACTTGAATAAACGAAAACGAATATGGATTTTGCATACTATGGTGAGCCGCTGTATATAATTGGCGCCTACATCATTTGTTGGGTGTTTGGCCGAGAGTAGAATACAATATCTTCTAGAGTAGAAAATCTATCGTCTCAAAGGCACATAGATATTTTGCACATTGAATATTTGATCGACCCTGTGGCTTTAAAGCCACACTGATAAGATACAGTCAATGCATTAACAAACCTCATAAAACTTCATACGAATATGCAATTAAGAATTCTAATTCAGCGCCAAGTGCTGCAATTTGCATGCTCACCCTTTTTGCGGATTAGACAGAGCACAATTTACAGTTACCTTATCGCAATATGCACCTTTGGTAAAATGAAATATAAATCCATTTAATATAATGAGCATTAAAAGTTCGCCTCTTTCATCCGGAAAAACATTAACAGCCACTGATGTACGTATTGAGTTGTTGCCCTGAGCATGCAAGGCTTCGTTAAAACTACACCAGTAGCAAGAATGTTTTCGTAATGTTTCGCATGTGTTGCAAAACAACGGTGCAACATGACAGTTATTATTTACGTGCATCGCTGATGCAAGCCGAGCGCCACCAGATTGCAGCGCCTGGCGCACTGGAACAGCCTGTTCGGCGGGCAACGGTACCAACCAACAGTTGTTGACACGTTTTGCTCAGCAGGCAATGGAATGCAACTGCAAATTGTTGAATGTTTCCGGTGCAATAGCAATAACAACAAAAACAGCAAGACCAACAACAGCGATTGCATGTATGTAGTAGTATAACAACAAACTGGTTGCAGCAGCTGTAACAGCCGGCAAACGGAAGCTGCACGCACTGATTATGCTTTCCGGCGATGGAAAGTCGAAAGTGTTGATGTGACATTACAACTGTTTATGCCGACCGACCGACAGTCTGGATGGATGAGTGAGTAGCGTTTGCATTTGTTTGTTTACTTGTGCATGTGTGTGTGTGTGTGATTTTGTGTCTGCGTGTGACAATAAATTCGTGTTAATTTCATGCTGACTTTATAACAACAGCAACAAAATGGTAACAACAATACCAACAACTGCACTAAGTAAACTTACATGGAAAAGTGTTGCTGCTACATTATTTGCAGAACAAATTAACAACATCGGCCGCCATAGACAATAACATGTGTTGCATGTAATTACATGGCATGTTGCAACAACACCCACAAACAACAACAAACTTATGAAATATGATCATGCAGATAACTTTTCCTCTTACAAACACACAAAAATTCAGTCAGGAACAGGCATAACAGGGCAGATTTTTTGTAAATGTTAATTAGCTAAGAAGAGAAAGAAAATCACAGTTATTATGTGCAAACTTTCAAACGGTCGATAACACATAAAATGAAAATTTGTTCCCTACCAATTTGTTTATGCTGTTTGGGGTCGTAATTTTTGTTATACCTTTTTTTTGGCTTACGCATGATTTTTATACTCTTTATTATAGAGCTTCAGAATGCGTAAAATTTACTTCATAATATGTTAATGTATGTATGAATGAGTCTACACGTACGGTTCCATGACTGAAACTTGAGCAGTGGGATGGTATTTGGACAATAATTTCAGCCGCTTTACTGCTTTAGGTATGACGACTATGGTTTTTGGAATATCCGGAGTTTTTTTAGGTGCATAGTAGTCGATATCGATAACTGTGGTTTGGCAGCTGAAAATGGCAGACAGTGTTGACATTTTTGTTTAGTAAAGTTTGGCAAATCATCATGAATCGTTTATCGTCAGAACAACGTTTCCAAATGTGGAAATTTACTTAAAACAAAAAAAAACCAATCCGTTCGCAAAGTTCATAGAATGAAGTTTTGAATAAA
The DNA here is from genome assembly GCA_037575425.1 of Anastrepha fraterculus. NCBI lineage: Eukaryota > Metazoa > Arthropoda > Insecta > Diptera > Tephritidae > Anastrepha > Anastrepha fraterculus. The sequence continues at coordinate 47,245 of JAYXIM010027336.1, forward strand.
CGGTTGTTGGTCTTTATCCTTCGACGACGTGGAAAATTTTACGTAAAGATCTTGGCTTACGTGCTTATAAAATACAACTCGTGCAAGAATTGAAACCAAATGACCTTTGTTTGCTTCGCATTTTTGCTGATTGGGCTCGTTTAGATTTATTATTCAGATTTATTGGAATGGATTGAATGGTCCATGTAACTCATATCCGCGGCGGACATATGCCGGTTTTCATATTCAAAAAATTAATACCATGACATTATCTACCAGAAAAAAATGCATTACAATAATATTTCTGTTTTGTTTTACCTTTCTAAGTTCTAATGCTCTTAAACAAACACCAGATACTTAACTTAACGGAGTTTATAATATACGCAAGGTGCCGAGGCAGTAAAATCAGAGTCTGTTGTGGCAGCCAACTGCTTTAAAGGCTTTAGAAACCACTCGCACCCCTTCAAAAATAATTCAGGAAGGTATGTTAACGCTAAGCTCCACCAAACATATTGGAATGAGCATGATCGTGTGTAGATACCGGGACACTAGCGGAGCAAAGCAATGATCAAGCTGGTGCGTTGGTGAGTCGCTATTCCTTGGAGCGCGCAATTGAATCGTAGCCAATTTAGAGCAACAGCCGGGTACACCAAGGCTCTCATTAACAAATGTCATAAGGATCGCTGGTGCAATAATGACACCTGCAGCCAATAGTAAACTGTTTCCTGAAAAGGTCTGGCAAAATTTCTTCACAGACAGTGAAGGAGCGAGCTACGAGCCCTGATAGGACTAACTACGTAGCTCATTCCTTGGGGATGACATATGGTCACCGTAGGCAACGTCGGCGTTCTATTCTCTACATTTTTCTTTTTTGAGGATGACGATAGTAGATAGAGCATTTTCTCTGCCAATTTAAGGCTTTCGCCAGACTTAGATTGTACATTTTTGGGTCGAATACACCGAGAATGGACGACCTATGATATCTTTCGTTCTACAAACTGCTAAGATATATAAGAAAATCTGAAAACTTTGCTGAGGAGTAATGAATCCCTACCTCACCTAGCTTTGCTTATCCTTTAAATCCAATATATTAGCCTTAAGTGCATTGGGCAATATTTCCTGAGTACTTGAAAAAAACTTCCGGCTATCTATTCAATTTCATTCAATTCCCTGTAGTATAATAGGAATAGTTCATAAGAAAAAAATTTATATTTGTTTTTAAGAAGAAAATTAAAACTTGAAACCTGGTTTTCCGATATTTCGTAATATGATTTTTTTTTGTAATTTTTTTTCTAAGGCGCTTTTCCAAATCATTTTACCATAAGCCAATTTACACGATGACTTTTAACCCTAAGTTTTTTGCACATTCTCTTGTAAAAAGTCTTCGAAATTCTTCGTGCATTGACACGATTACATTTTTGCGACTTTCCTTGCTTGTTTTTGACGTTTAAACGGACAATTTTCTTTGAAAATTCACTGAATATTGGCGCACTTGATGGTACTCACAGTCACCAACGTAAACGCAGGCCCGTGTCAGCTGATACGATGAAACTAATGGAAATGAGATTTCACCACCCTTCCGTTCCGTAGTATAGTAGGTTTTATAGTAGAATTTTGGATAGTTCCGTAGAATCGTGTCAGCTAATTGCTCTCTCACCACACAGTGTTGCCAAATAGTACATTTCGAAGTAATTTACAAAATAAACTTAGAAAAATTTAAATTTTTATTAAAATAACTTAAAAACAATGTTGAATAATATTAATTATAGCTGAATGAACTATATGCATTTGCTGGTTTTTGGCTTTGGTATATTATACAACTAAAAATTGTAACTGATAACGCGGATGTGTGAAAAAGTGTGTATGCAAAAATACCAATGGCAACATTGTGCCAATGCAACCACAAACCGATGTATTGTGTAAATATGTAACTAACAGAGCGCAGTTATTTTCTACGGGATAAGTTTTGCTCAATTTTGTGTATCCTACGGGCAGCTCAGCTAAGAAATTTAGTCTAGTAATATCTTGATACAAGAATGATAGAAAGAAGATTGCGCCCATCAGAGAGTACGTGACGTCACGTTTGCTGAGTTGTGCAGTATTGCCAACCATTTGCTCTTCGCAATAAATTTAGTGCTTTTTTATACCGAAAATGCGAAAATTTTGAAGTTTCGTGTTTGTTTCTTTTTTTTTTATTTAAAGCTACCGAAACTTTAGGTTTAAAAAAAACTGTATTATTATACAAAAGAAGGTTAAAAAAGGCCACTTTAAGAAGATTTTAGTACTAATGAAAATTAGTTGGTTTTTATAAAATTTGATATTTTGAAAGTGTGAATTTAATTTTTTGCTCCTTTTAAGGTTATGGAAGAATATTAAACGTCCCTCTCTCTACTCTTCTTAAGACTGAAAACTTTTTACACATTTTAAAAGGCGTTTGAATTTACTGAATGCGGATTAAAACCATAGAGGTGTAATCGTTTCTTCCGGCCATCAATCCTTAGTGGGACATCAAGAGGTGTATTCATTATAAAAATAAGCAACAAATTACCAGAAAATACTAAAGAAACCATACTGACATTTTTACAAAAAGAGTACCTTATCTAGTTACATAACCTCAAATATAGCAAATACGTCGTTCCCTTAACAAAAGAGAGTCGCTTGACAAAAACAACTTATAAATTAAATTGTACATAAGCATAACCCATTTATTAAAAAAAAAACGCACATTCTAAAGACAATTTGTCACGCATACAAAATTCTTTAAATGATTCAATAAAAATTTGTTGTTATTTTCTTTGAATAGGAATTTTAGTGCGTTTTTATATCCAAAGGTAGGCAATACTGCAGTAGCGAGAGAGAGATTTGACTGCCGAAAGCAGAAGAACGCCAACAATACCTGCAATCGCGGGCAATGCCACCAGATGTTAAAAAAAGTAAAGCTAAATAAAACTAAGTGAATTATTGAACTAATTAAAAAAAATGTATATTTTACAAAGTTATAAACATTACTTTTAATTAGAACAGGCTAGAAAAATGTCATGAAGAAAGAACTAAAACTCTCAGACTAAAATCACCAAATATTGTAGCCAAATAATTTTCCATTTGGCTCTTCTAGCGCAATCTCGCCTCTTCATCCATATGATTCAACCCTCTGTTGGACACCTTTTTTAAAACCTTCGGCTGATCAGCCGTGTCTGGCCTTTTTCGTCCTATTCGAGGTTCCTTTTTAAAAGGTTGTATCCATAAATCGATACAAAATTAAATTATATAGTAGGAAGCTACCTGGGAGCTCAAGTCGTTAGATATAATAGAAAAATGTTAAATTCACGTCCAAAGTCAAAAAAGTCTGGCCAGACCTGGGTGCCCAACGGAGGGTTAAAAGATTGCAGCAGAACCAATAAATCTTACTTCGTGGTAGCACATAAGTCTTTCTGAATCTTACATAGTTCATCGTTCCAATATGTGTGGTGATTATCGCCGTCAATACACTCGGCGGTCCAAGAATGTACATACAAAGTCTTCCTTTTAAATATTCCACTTGTTGTCTAATCGGAAGTTGTCCTCATCCAGGCCTTCAAGCTAGCCACTGCTATGTCGAAAAAAACTTTTAATATTCAATAATCTACCTAGCATCAGGCATTCTCGCTGACAAAAAATTATCCGTTAAACTTCAATGGTATTTTTATAATTTTTATAATTGAACCATATCAGTAGATGAAACCTACCCGCGGTGTCAAATACTGAACAGCAAATAAAGGAAAGGCTTAAAAGATGATCCAAACTGCCACATCTGCTGTGGTCGAGCAGGATGCTAAAGCTTTACACATAAGAACCTGGAAGTTCCAAATATGAAATAGAATGTTTTGGAAGTCACCTTTACAGCAGGCGACATTCGAACTGGCCGATGATAATGAATATAAAAAATGTGTTAAATAATTTGAAGTCTATTGGCATTAAATATTATTTATGCTCTAAATATTCCCCTATAAATGTGTAGAATAAAAAAAGGTAAAAATAATTTTGTCGTCCTTCCGCAAAAAAATCCCTCAAACCAATAGAAAGAGCGATTTATTAGCTCATAACCGTATTAATGATAATAACATCTGTTGCCCAACATATAATGTGCCCTTTGACCGTGCCGGTGCGCACGAGATAAGAAAGGAGGTCGGTAATAATAGACTAAAGCATATTGTACGTGCATGCTCGCACAAGTCCTTCTCTGAATATGTACACATGCAAACACTTATATACTCACTTAGGCAAGCATTTTCCAATAAAAAAGAAATGTCCCTTTTAGCTTATTGACCATTTAAATGCAGATAAGATATTTAGCACAAGCGTCCATACCTCCGTTATAGTTACATACACATACATTGCTAAGTACAGTGTCCGATAAAAGTATAAAACTGCATATGATTTGGTAGAGACTTCACTTGCAAAAGAGTTTATGTGAGAGCCAATTTGAAAAACAAAAAATATTTCTTAAATTTTGAACTTCATATTTAGAATTACAAATTAAAATGTAAAAAATGGATGGTCTTCTTTTTCATTTTTGGAAACATCTCCCAAGCAATTTTTCTCATTTCAAACAAACATACGACGTGTGCTCAAAAAATAAGGTGACTTAACATTTTTCTCCAAAAAATATTTATTTATTCATCAATTTCTATTTCATCTCCTCAAAACCACTTGTGCAACGTTTTTTCCAATCCTCGCAGTAATTCTTATATGCACTTTTTGGTCCGCCCTTGAGCTCTCTTAGCGATTCGGTTTTTATCTCCTCAAGGGTCGCAAAACGCCGTCTTTTCTCTTCTCTCTTTAATCTTGGGAACAGGAAAAAGTCGCAGAGGTCCAAATCTTGTGAGTACGGTGGCTGAGGCATGATAATGGTGTTGTTTTAGGCCAAATAATCTCTCACAAGCAACTGCCTCCCATAGGTGTGTTATCATGATGCAAAAGCCATGCATTTTTTTCACAATTCCGGCCGTTTTTTTCGAATTGCTTCACACAAACAGCGAATAACTTCAAGGTAATACTTCTTTTTTACCGTACAACCTTGTTGTATGAACTCCTGATGCACTACACCATGGTAATCGTAGAAAACAGTTTGGTCAAACTTGTCGCGCTTTTTTTGTCTTGACTCCATTGGGACGATCGGGATTTGATTTCGATGGCATAACCATATGAGTGTACCCATGATTCGTCACTAATTATGACCTTTTAAGCTAATCTGGATCATCGTTGACGTCATTCAACAATACCTGAGCGATGCTCATGCGATCGCTTCCACATGCTTCATGCCCAAAATTTCCAAAAAGATTGCATGGCAAGAGCCAACCGATATTCTGACACCCTCAGCAACCTCTCTAATTGTGATTCGACGATTCTCCATATCAATTTTCTTAAGTTTCTCAACATTTTCATCGGTTGTTGATGTGCTGGGCGTCCAAAGGAGTGTCGTCATTCACATCTTATCGACCTTCTGTGAAAAGCTTGAACATATCTTCGAGACGACTGTACCAACATAAGAAAATAATAATCGAAAGTCGAATGTACGTAGCCCGCGAAATTTGAAAATACACCTTTTTTTGAACGCATCTTGTATGTGCATTCCTATTAAACGCACTCAATTTGCATAAGAAGACTCCCAACAAAGACATACCTAAGGTTATAGTGAACTATTTTATCTTGACCTAAGGTAGCTAACTTCCAATCATTTAAGGCCAATGGTCTCAGTCAACTTAAAAACACACGATCATGGGAGCAATAATATCAGATGATGCCGTATAAATATAACGTGCAAATATCGATAGCAAAGACTAACTACAATACATTTTCAAGAAACTCTTGCAGATGTAAACTTGCTGTTTATGGTAAAGGTTTGGAGGAGGTAATGAAGTTTAAGTACTTAGGCGCTTTCATTACGTCTTTCAGAGACCTAACAAAAGAAGTTAGGATGCAAACTACAAACTCATCCTGCATACCTGGCTATTTACGCGACGTAATATAGAAAACTAATGCTCTACAAGGCTCTCATAATGCCAAGATTCTGCGCAAGATTTTTGGAACTTTGCACTTTGGCAACGGCGCTGTATGAGCTTTACGACGACATAGACATAGCGCAGCGAATAAAGATCCAGCGGCTACGCTGACTGGGTCATGTCGTCTAAATGGATGCAAACGCTCCGCAGTGCCAGATGGTGGTAGCAGAGGAAGAGGAAGGCCTCCCCTGCGTTGGACTTGGCTTCATTTGGCACGAGAAAGAAACGACTGGCGCGCTTTGTTAAATTCGGCCAAAATCGCGTAAGCGGTTATCGCGTCAATTAAGAAGAAGAAGTATAGAAAAATAAGCATATGGATACCACAAGTAAAGTCCGTATCTACAAAAAATGCGTGAGACCCAATATGACGTATAGTGTAGAGACACGAGCAGATACTCTTACAACGCAGCGTAGTATAAACACAACAGAAATGCAGACGTTATGATGTCGAGTGGGCTACTCGAGACTTGACCACCACAGGAACGACGTTATGAGATGCATGCAGAATGGAACAAACACGTTGAAGAGACCCACTACAACTAGACCGCTAGGAAGACCTCCTACAAGATGGCATGATTGTTGGACATCAGCCTCAAGATCCAAATAATAATATTGGCTATTCATCTGAAAAGATAAAAGTAATGAATTAACTCTTCAAAACTTTCTCATATAAGGTGCATCATAAAACATAGTAACCCATTTGTTCATCACGTTAGGGCCATTAAATACCTGCCCCTATCAAACTATCAAGCTTCTTAATAAATATTATTAACTAGGAATTGCTAGCCGAAGCAGACATAAATTTCCTCAGCACCCCTCTTCTCTATTACTTACACTATTTTTTAAGGCCCATCAAATATTCACAATTTTTGCTTTCTTAATGCTGCTGCTGTGAAGTGGAATCCATTCTTGATGGGGCGCCACAGTTGGGCAAGTGCTCATCAACCCTGTGGCAACTTAGGACCGTATTCTGAACCATTTTTGGACATACTAAGGAAACATAAGTAATTATCAGAAAGACAACCACATGGTCAAGCCACTAAATTAACTAAGATTTCAAATCAAATGCCCAATCAAAAAATGTTCTGCTGGTCTACATGCCCCGTGTGGTTTTACTTAGAGTCTCACCTTAATGGGAATTCTAATTGAGTCTTCTATAAAGTTTAGTATCCAGTTTTGCATCTCGTCTGTATATTTAAGAGCTGAAGAAAATAGTTTTCATACTCTGTTAAATTCAGATGAAGTCTGTACAGACTTAGTAGATGATAGGTACGTCGAAATTCCATCTCCATACATTCCACTTCTTAAACATTTACTCTGACGGCCCAACTGCAATAAAAGCCACTGGTGGCATAATAGAAAACTGCTGGGCTGATGTGCTAACTAGACAGCACACCCTCGAGACGAGTTCCCCACGAAATGGGAGGATTGGGGTACCCTTGAAAACATGTGGTCTGCTCTCGAAAGATGAGATTTGCGTCAACTCGGCGAGGGGTGGGCTAGAGAGCAAATGAGTGAGTCCTTTCTGACCACGGGTAGATCGGGGGCGCTCGAGGGTACTTCCAAAGCACACAAAGCCGCAGCTCTCGAATTTTGCGGGTATTCTTATGGGGCATTATTCTTTCGTGACCCATGCAGTGAGTCTAGGGATTGCTTCAAGTATTTTCTGAGACTGGAGTTGTCTGAAGGATGAGGTGCAATCATCTCAGCACTTTCTTTTCAGCTGTCTTGCTTTCGCCGAGCTAAGATTCAGACATCTTGCGTCGCACTTTTTTGCTAGACGCGTAGATATAGCAGATTTAAAAATCACATATCTGGTGAGTTTCGTTAATAGCTTGACGCGGTTGACACAATTGTAATTAGACACTGTTTGGTCGACATTAGCCCCAAGCCCCCAAAGCCCTCTCTTCCTTTTCTCCCTGTTCGGTTCTTCTCCTCCTGGTTTTCCTCTGTATGCTATCACAATGAATAGCTTTGTTTCTTTGTCTAAGTGGTCACTTAATTGAGCAGCCATTTATCCTAACCTCACGTAACCTACCTCTTAAAATTTCTTCGAAAATCGACTACTATCAATGTCGTCATTTTTTTAAAAGTCCATGTTTTGAAAAAGGTGATATGTTATATGTTTTTTTTTTTGGTTATTTCATTGGCATGTTATAATTTTTAACCCCCCTGTAGGACATGCTGAAAGAATTTAAATTGAAAAAATTCAATTACAAATTTACAAACTGATTTTCATGCCCGCATGATTTCTTACAACGGCCCAGATACTTTATCAAATCTTAATGGCTACTTAAAGACGTGTTTAATGCAATCAGACAGGAGCTTCCACAGCTTTATAAAAACAAATACACCTTCAGCTACACATGCCCTTACATGTATGTGTGTATGTATATACACAAATATGTATGTATAAATAATAATAAATAAAACCCTTAGCAGCGCAGCCCAAAAGGCGAGTGGGTGCATTTGATTTGTAGTTGGGATTTTTTCAGAGCAACATCGAAAAAAGGGATTTGCATTTAATATTACGGTTTTAGAGTTGTAAATAAAATTTGCATGATAATGTCAAAGCCGGGGCTATTCATCTCACGTGGTCCAGAATTTATTGATATTTATGTAGCGGTACATTTTTTCTTATTGTACATATGGAATATTGTTAAAAAAGAGGTGTTTTTTTTTTTTTTAATTTCACTCAAGAGGACATTTATTCTAAAGTAAAAATGAGGGACATTAAAATTTATTGCATAGTTAGCTACATTCTAAGCACCAAAACGTCTTGCATATCTGCCATTTACTTTTGTGTATACTTCACCTTTGGTGGCATAGCAACAATTTCGCCTTAGTCAATTTGCTGTTGGATCCTTCTCAAATTCACCTGCATTCCTCACGTTGATGTACAAGACTTCCGTTCGCACGAGCGGCTGCAATAATTTTGTTTAGATTTATCGCAACGCCAATTAGGATAATATCGCACAGAAAGAACGCACCAAAGGGTAGGAACGCACTTCAGCCTCAAAAAGTAAAAAAGAAAGTTGCGACTGGCCAGCCAAAATTCCTGGAAGAACCTACAACACAAAGGAGCATTCTTCTGCAACGAAGAACGCAAAATTTACCATCTGTTCCTTCCCTTTGACTTGAACAAATTGCAATCGCAAGAATTCTCCATCTAACAATAAACTTACCGGTTTGTTTGTACATTCAAACACACGCATAAGCACGTCTATCCTTTGCACCACCTCTGTCCACCGATCTTGGCTGATCTGCTCCAATATATGTATGTACGCATACGTTCGGGCATGTGTGTCACGTTGTTAGTACCTCTTTGTTATTGCCTGCAATAAAACAACGCTTCGGGTGACAGTTTTTAACACTGACCGTGGTGAGTTTTATTAGTCCCCTTCGGCTGTTTGCACTGCAAACATGTGTTTTTGGCGTTTAATTGAAAAATTTATTGATTGGATCAACAATTTTAATGATCCTTCGTTAGCACATTGTGCAGCACAACAAGAACGAGTTATATTTATGGTATGAACGAAAGCGAGAGACAAGGGAATAAGTACTACTTAAGAACTAAGGCGGTGTGGATTCAGAAGAGCAACGGCACGCGTCAAAACCAGCTCAGCAAAAAGCAATTTTTGATTGATTAGTTATGGTTTGCGGGCAAAAGACTTGTTTCAAAAGAAGCGGTAAGTTAATTGAAAGAAATTGTTTGTAGAAAGTGGACTGAAACATATTTATAATGAGGAGAAAATAATAATAAGGGATAGACAAGTTTGTTTTATTTTATTTTATATATTATATATTGTTTTTTAATTTGCTAAATGGTTGATTTTTAAACTTGGTATCATTTCATTCATATGGCTGCTCGTGGAATACTAACTGTGTTTCTTACGCACACGCCTACGCTTAAAATGAAAGGTACAGGAATAAGCGCATAGTTTTATAAGCGCGTTCACCGCACATTGGAAAGGAAACTCTACCAAATACCATCACTAGGGAATGCACTCGGCAATTATATTATAAATATAGTAAATGAGGCAAATATGGGATACCAATATTTTTTTGGTGAATTTTGCATATATGAAATAAGTAATTAAGAGCTTAAAAAACGAGAGGGTTATTCACAATACGATACGTATTGTTCTTGTTATAAACATTAAATGGCTCACATATTTTTAAGGAATTCATAGAATACCGCACAAGTCATATTTTGGGTTTCCACACAGTTCACATATAGTTGGTGGTGGCTTCAAGTCCACCATGCATTTATTTCACCGCTAAAAACTTTACGACATAAGACGATAACTGGTGAGCCACCTAAATTAACTTTATTCGACGTCGAAAAAATACAAAAGCATTCAAAGTGAGAAAAAATAGGGTGTAATACATTAGGTTGGGGAATAAGTTCGTAGTGTTTTTATATTTTCTTGTATTTTACAACGTTTTATTTGCTGTTTGGCAAAGGGAAAGTATTCATTCGATAGAACTCTTTCTGCTCTGGTTGGTTGGTTAGAGTGGTAATTCATCCTGAACCCAACTAGCGCTTCCTCACCATTTTGTTGCCACATCCTCGTTACCAACTCTGTCTTACCAGTTATGTACGGCATGCCTATATCCATTCTGTGAGGCTTAAGAACCGTATTAGGTTGTTGACATCTAAGTCAGACAGTTGTTCGAGACTCTCGAACACCGATTTACCTAGGGTTCACATTCTGTCCTTCCATAGGGCAGGGCATTCACAGAGGAAGTGGAAGATTTTTTTCTTATTCTCCGGTTGTTTACAACTATGATAGTATGCGTTGTGAGGGATGCCCATTTTGGCTGATTGTTGTCCGACAGACCAAAAGCCAGTTATGACTGCCGTTAGTCTCCAGGCGTCCCGTCGTTTCATGTTAAACAATGTTGACTATTGTTTTAGGATGGAGGTGGGCCATAACGTTCTGCTAATTTTGCATTTCGTCTGGTCTCTCCATCTACAATCCACGATTCGGAGGTATTTTAGGGAAATTGTGTTCTTGACTGCACAAAGAAAGTCGCCTTCAAATTCTTCTCAGCATCTTGCCCGCCATCGAGCAACACGCAGTCATAAACAGAACTTTTTGTACCGAATCATCACGGGAGATGAGAAGTGGTGCCTATACATCAGTATGAAGGAAAAAAAGGAGCGGGTGGTCCCAGAAGATACGCCAAAGTCGAGAGTCAAGCAAGATCTTCATCCAAAGAAGATCGTGATATGGTTTTGGTGGGACTGAAAGGCATGGTGCTCTGGGAGATGCTCGAAAAAAATGCCACGGTCAACAAGCAGCTCTATATTGCCCAGCTACACCGCATGAATGAGGATATTTGACTGAAAAAACCTGATCGACATGTGGATATTCGACTGAAAAAACCTGATCGACCCACACTCCTTCATGGCAACTCCAGGCCCCATATTGCACAAGCCGTCAAAGACCCGCTTCTAACTCAGAACTCGAATCGGACGTTCTTAAATATCTGCCGTATTCTCCGGACCTTGTACCGACCGATTACCATTTTTTCCACTCCCTGTCAAACCATATGAAGGAGTCCTTAAAACTGGCTCAACAACTTCATTAACACCAGACCAGGCGGAACGGCATCAACAAATTGGTCGATAGGTGGGAAGAGGCTGTAAACTGCAACAGCGAATATATAATTGATAAACTTATTGATACATTATTGTTTTTGTGTAAATAAAAGTCTTCGGTAACGAACGCTACGAACTTATTCCCCGACCCGAATACGTATATTTATAAAGGGTTTTCCAATAATAGGTGTTATCTATCGCTGTCGAGAGATGATTAACGATTTTTTATGGCCGGAATTGGATGATATTGATCTGGAAAACGTTTTTTTTTTCAACAACACGGCGCTACGTGCCACACAAGCAACGAAACCATTAATCTTTTACGGGAAAAGTTTCCGGACCGTGTTGTCTCTCGAAGAGGTGATCACAATTGGCCACCGAGATCGTGTGATTGAACACCTTGGGACTTCTTTCTTTGGGGCCACGTGAAAGAGAAGGTCTACGCAAATAGCCCAGGGTCGATTCAAAGATGGAATTCGTGAGACTATCGAGGACATAGGGTAGCCACTTTGCAATTCGGTTATGGAAAATTTCATGAAAAGGATATTGTCCTGTAAGCGTGGTCGTGGTAGTCATTTGCCTCATGTTATTTTCCACTATTAACGGCATACCTTCCTCTTTATAAGGAAATAAACATCCGATCATTTATATTAAAAAATAGCATTTTTCTTTGAATATCAAAATAACACCTCTTATTCGAAAACCCTTCATATATAATTGGCTTTTATATAATTTAATGGATGTTTAGCAGAGCTGGCCCTGCCATTTCGTTGTTCGTCCTGATCCTTTTTTCACAAATATATTCACCTATTGTTTTAAGCCAACTTCGAACCGCAAATGTTTTTTTTATAAGGAGCTTTTTCATGGCCGAAATACCTTCGGAAGTTTGTTATTGCCTGCCGAGGGGCGACCGCTTTTGAAAAAAAATTTCGAGATTCAAACCCGAGCTTTCCTAATAGTAGTCACGCACCAACTCATTCGACTACGACGGCCGCTGCACACTTAGGCTGTTAGATAATTGCAAATACGTTTATAAATGTCCTCCTTTGCGTGCGGCGGGTGAATGTGGGCTAATGCTTTAAACATCAGCGTGCGCATTTATCTTTAAATCTATACTCAATATAGTAGCTTTTCAACTTTGCCAATCAGCTTTTCCTTCTAAATTCTAGTTACTCCCCTTCAATTCATAATACCTGTATATTAATTTTATCTTCTATTATCTGCATTTTTATACTTTTTTATGTAGGTTTACTATCGTATTAATGCAAAAACTTTGTTAACTCATATCTAACTGCTCATCGCCGCATCAATAAACGTTCACCCTTCGCAAAAGTGATATTGAAACACTCACAAACGGCTGGCGGATGCCACAAAATGCCACGCAAAAAAGCCCCCAGCGTATTCCGTCAGCCATCGCCACCCCTCCCCTCCCCTCATTGACGCCAATTCAATTCAAATACAGCACTTGCCGCCAACCTCAACCTCAACCACTTGGGGCGAGAAAAAGGCGAACATTGATTTTTCTGTTACTGATACATTTTTCTAGTGTTCAACAAATAATCGTACATGTCCAACAGCCACAGTTGTTCGACAGCCATTGAAAAGCTATGCATGAATATGTATGTATGTATGTAGTTGTTTTGCCACTTCATTGCCCTTTTCAATTCCACCAGCAAACATACGAACAAGTACAAGTATTGGCTCTCCAAACTCTCTACATACCTCTGCTTAGATAGGGTTGGTCTCGTGGGTTCATCCGCATGCGAGCATTTCTGAATGCCTTTAGAGACTATTGGCCTTCTTCAAAATGAATCAATATAGACATCGGAGGATTTAGTTGGGCGGCGTGCAGGATATTGATAAATATGTTTGATTGTAATGCTCAACTCAATATTGAAGAGATTCTGTTGTATGATTATGTAGCATATTTTTTTTTTGCTCACGCAGCATCGACTACCTACACCTATGGCAATCGACAAACAAATGTTTCAAAAGCTAAATACAATATGTTGTTCTGTTATCCTGCTCGGTCTTGGTGGTATACTCGTATGTAGGGGTATTTTATTGACAACTTGAGTGAGTCGTTAAAGTCGAGTGGGATATGGAAAAAATCTCGCTACTTTTTCATAACTATTTGATTGACAAAGGTTACACAGTAGACAGAGGCGAATCGCAAAACGAATAGCATAGTTAGTCAGACAGGCAGAAACATAGATGGACTTACTTGCGCCCACCTCCACAACTACTGCTTTCTAACTACGAATTTATTCCGCGTACGCACTCCTGCAGGCGAATATTTTATAAATATTTACTTTCGCATCGTTTGACTTTTGTGTGATTCACCCACGCATTCACGCAGCACCGCATTACCTAAACTTTTATATACCAATGTATGAAGGTAAATTTACAGCATGAATGATTACCCCACTACATATCACTTCCTTCCTTCCTATTTCTCCCTTCAACTTTACTTGTGCCAACCGTCAATTCAACGCCGCCTCGTCTTTGATTTCCACTTGGCTGATCTAAGCAAACACTTCGTCAGCACACCCCTCACTCAAGTTGCTCGGCTAAGTTTTCCAATGTCCGCAGGTTGTTTTCTTTGTATTGATGGTATTTACTTGTATGTGCTGTTTTGTGCCACCCATTCTGTCAGCCAACACAGTTGCTGTGTTTTGGGGTAACTGTCAGTGGACTTAATTAAGAATCGAGCGGGAGAATATGTGTGTGCGTGCGATGGTGTGTGGATGTGTTTGAGTGCAAAATGTAGTTAATCATTGCTTAATTGTAACCTGATATGTTGATTTACACAATTTGATTGCTGTTCAAAGAAAATCCAAACGAATTACTCATATTCGGGGTCGCTACAGAGTAGATTTTCGTGTTATTTCTTGCGGGTGGTCTTAGAGTAATTATTGCTTGTACTTACTATTTCGAGAGGTGTAGAAAAGTGAATTAATAAAGAAAAGAGTCATTTCGATTGCCATTTAAAAGGAAAATATTTCAAATCCATGTGTGTTGTGTAGGAAAGAATTACAAAACCAGCTGATTATTTCCTTCTTCAACTGTCCCTGGGTTATTCACATAAGCTTTACCTTTGAGATTTTAAAATACCCCAAAAGAAAATTGTACAAAGGTGTCAAATAGGGCGTTCTTGGTGTCGAAAAATCTGAATAATACGGAGAAGTTAATATTTGCGGGAATTTTGTTTACAAGATTTATTGGCTGTGCGACATGTCGCATCGTCTTTTTGAATTCACATGTCCATACCAACAACAATAGGCCATCAAAAAGTTACTAATATCACATTAGTAGGCTTGAACTTGTTCAGAAAGTCTATATCTATTAAGCTTTGCGTTCTTTGCATTCCACTGATCCAATGCCATCCTAAAAAATTTAGTGGTTGCTCATTAACCTAAAGTCACTAGAAGTAGATGCACTATTCTCTCCCTCACATTCGTTTTCGATTTGATAAAAGGGGTGTTTGACTACCCGTCGTTACTGGTTGTCGTTGTTTTGCATTAATATGTTTTTCATAGTCTGTAAGAAATACTGAATTTCTAGACTACTAATGACACCACCGACCTATTCTCAAAATACTGGTGGCTGAGCTCAAGGTGTCTTGGTAAAATTCATAATAAACGTCAACCTAACACCCAACAAAGGATGTACATACCATCCCACTCGGGTTCGGCGGCCACCAGTACATACCCCATGAAAAAGTTACCGGAATATATGCAGAAAATTCAAAATACAAATTTATTCCTCAAAAATGATATTATCGCTTTCAGTACGACGTCTGGTGATGCCCTTAATGCCATTCTGAATTTGCAACCTCTAGATCTTCAAATTCGAAAGGAAGCGATGAAATCGGAGTACAGAGTATCACCAGTTGTCGAAGCAGTGCAAAATGTTCTCGATACCAATGAACAATCGGGTGCCTTTCGTTAGCTTCGGTAGGAAGTATAACGCTTTGATCCCAAATAGAGATCAATGGTTAATTCCAGAGAACCTATTGACGGGATATTAGCAAACTTTCTACACCGGCGAATCCAAAACCAGTGATGGCGAATCTGGATGGTACTTAGACGTAGACACTAAGTACTCATATGTCACAGGACAGATGGTTACGGTATTCTTAACGGAAGTCTATGCCATCTTAAATGTAGCATACTTGTTAATTGAGAAAAAGTGGCGGGGTAGCAGTACTGGAATTTGTAGTGACAGTCAAGTTGCACTGAAAGACCTTGCTAACCCACGTTACTCTTCGAAATTGGTCGGCGAATGTAGGAAAAAACTGAACAGTGTTGCAAAACACTGTCTTTTTTGGGTGCCTGGACATTGTGGTATAACAGCGAACGAGTTACCTGATAAATTGGCAAATGAAGGCTCTGCAAATATGAAACTAGGACCAGAACCCTTTTTAGGTGTCGATTCTGCATCGATTCAACTATGGATTGACGACTTTACGAGGTCTACCCATAGAGGGCATTGGTCTGGGTTGACCTCGTGCAGAGTAGCCAAGTGCTTTGTGAAAGAAACAAAAGGGAAAATAGCGACCTCTCTCCTAAAACTCAGCAGAAAGGACCTGAGAGTACTGGTGGGTGTAATCACTGCAGAATCCAGAATCAGACTTAGAATATTGGGTTGCGATATGCTGAGTATGGATAAAGATCCAAGAGATTTGTGGAAGAGTGACCTCAAACTAATTTTTCCGTCTTAGCACGCACATTTTATCTTTCCTATCTCTATTATTTCTACTGAACTCTATCCGGGTGTAGTGTAATGGTCTCCTGAATAAGTGTTTGGACTTGTCCAACCCCCCATAAATCTAATCTTATCTAATCTACTCCCCATCACCTGCAACGCACTTATCAGAGGTGTCTTCGATTTTTTCATTACTTCATTTCGGCTGTTCGCTTGACTCTATCAAACAGAAAAAAAAAATCGCAGGGAGCCATATCAGGTAAATTCGATGGCTGTTGGATGATATTCGTTTCGTTCCTTTTGTTTACCTTCTCTCTACACACATTTCCATTTTCTAAGCATAAAGGATCCTTCAAAGGTGACGCTAGTAGTGACGATCAGTAGTGAATAATTCGATGGTACCTTTTTTCATATGAACTTTGACATTTGTATAGCTAAGAGAATTTTTTCGGAGCACTAGTGGTGAAGCGTAATCTGACGAGAAATTCCTTAAGGCAGTTCAGTTCGCCACTCACACATTCTAAGCTGGCTTTGCGTTGTAATTCAAATCAGTATGGAGAGATAAATCAAAAATACCGCAAAAGCAAAATCCCTGCATCGGACTTATTTTTTCTCAAACTGGTAATCCTCTATATGTATATATACAATAAAAAATAGTCTTAGTTTAAAATGCGAAAATGACCAAGGCGAATTGAGTAGTAGAGGTGGCGCCATTAAAAAACAGTTTTTCGCGATTTTCGCAAGTCTGACGCCAACTCCCTTCGCAATACGAAACAAAAAAAAGTAAGAGAAATTACATGTTTGTGAAAATTCAGTGAATGGCTTGGTAATATTGTGATTTGTGAGATTAAAACTACACAAGCTAATGCAAACGAAGTGCCGTGTGTTAAATTGTTAAAGCACAAATGAATATAAAGCCTCCAAGTACAGTTTTTTGCGTGTTTATGCGGAAGACATCGTGGCTAGAAAGTATGTGTGTGCGTATAATTCCTTGAGTTTGGATGTTTCCATTGCTTTCGCAAACAAGTAATTCCCCTTTCTTTTGTTTGTTTACTGATGGGCTCTTACGACACGGCGAATTCGGAAGGCACAATCTTCTTCCCTATCATTTTTACTCGTAAATCACTTTCTCACTTGTTACTCTCTCTGGTTCTCTTGTTTAAGCCATTTCGAATATATTTCCAATAAACGATCTGTATTCCTATTGGATTTCAAAGGTCATTTGCGAACGTTCGCCAGCATATATGTATATATGGTGTGTATATGTAGCCGATATTTGGCTACATTCCAATCATAATCATTACTGCCAGTCTGCTTGTTTGCAAAAAAAACTTGAAAATTCCTTTAATTTGAGAAACAGGGGCCATAAATTTGCATATTAGCACCAACTATGAACTATTGTTGTTATTGAAGTAATGCCACACACGAACTTTGTTTGGCGGCACCACATAAACATTAGCCACCATCAAAATGGTAACGCTTAAAGAAAATGTAAAAACAGCACAGTACTATGCAATTAAGGCACCTCATTGCCTATAAACTTACCTTACACACACACACACATCTGCACATATCTACAAGCATAGCCGTGTTTGGCTTGCATAAATGTGTGTGTACAACTCCGTTTTCCTCGTAAGGGGCTATGCCCGCCATGGATAACTTGAACCGGATGTCAGACACTTTTGATGGTACGCTAGTAAGAAACAATTTTGCAACAAAGCCAATCGCGAATAATAAACTTTTCGTTCGGATTTTAATGTTGTTGCTGTTTCTTCATTGCAACATTGCATGCCACAAGCGAGTAACTTACTTTTGGACATTTCCGTTTTGGTTCTTGTATGAATAGTTAACGAGAGTACTAGTATTTGGTGTTGTTGTCGTTCAACATTTCTTGTAGAAAGTGCAATGCACCGATTGTTGTTGCTGTGGCAAAAAAATTTGTTAGCAACACGAAAACAAGCCACACATCAATCAGTCGACGGAAAGGTGGCGTTAGGAGGGCATAGCTGCTTGTCTTTAGGTGAGAAGTTTTCAGGTGTCTGCTTTTTAGTAAATTTTACGAAAACTTTAAGAACTTTTTTTATTGCCACATCTAAACATTTTAAAATAAACCGAACAAATACATACAGATGTTTAAGGGAACTTAATATAATGCCAGAAGTTTATTGAAAGATAGAAGATGAAAAGCCGCAAGGCTCACATTCAAACTATAATATTATCAATGATATAAAAATTGGTGGCGCAATATTAATCGAAACTTTGTTTTTGAATAACATTTTCTTTTTCAATTAACACCAAATATTTTGAGTGATGGAAATCTTTAGTTTTGATGGAGCTTGCTTTTTTTTTACTGCAACTGCCTAGTTCCGAAGTGTCAAATACAAGGTGCCGTCCAAAATAAACAAACCTGGCGTCATAAAAATGTTTTTGATGGCGCCATCTTTTTAATGAATTAGGACGATGGAAGTTACATTCCTAGCTGACTTCCAGAGAAAACTTGGTGACGTTCGGTTCAATGGAAGCGAAGTTATTGCCTCTAAAGTGTTAGTATGTTTGTGTCATCGGTACTAAACTGAGTTTCGAACAAAGTGCTAATATCAAATTTTGTTTTAAAATCAGTAAAACGTTTGCTGAAACATTTGAATTGATGAAAAAAGTTCATGGCGATGATTGTCTATCTCGTGTCAGAGGTCATGAGTGGTTTATACGTTTCAGATATGGGAGTGAGGTCATAAATGCAAATGAACATACGGCCCGCCCAAAATCAATAATCATCGAAAAATCCATTGAATTTGTTCGTAAATTTATCAAAAATGAACTGAAATCATCGGTGAAATTCATGGAATCTGAGTTGAATATCTCCAAAACATCGATTTATTGCATTTTAACTGATCCCTTGGGCTTACGAAAGGTCTGTGCACGCTTCATTCCGCACAAGTTAATTAAGAACCAAAAATTGCTCAGAATTCAACATTCGAAACGCTTCATCAAAGAGGCGAGAAAAGACGAGAACTTCCTTTACAACATTGTAACTGGTGATGAAACGTGGTGTTTCTAACATAAATCTGAAACTAAGCGTCAAAGTGCCGAATAGAAGGCCCTAGACGAGCCTCCACACAAAAAGTCCCATTTGGAGAAGTCAAAAATCAAGTCGATGCTCATTTGTTTTCGTGTTCGTTTCGGAGTTCGTGCTAACGGGTCAAACCGTCAATGCAATTTTCTATCTTCGGGTTTTGAAGCGTTTTTTGCATCGCATTCGTCGAATCCGCCCCGTATACCGCGAATAAGAAAGCTGGCGTTTATTGCATGATAATACACCATCTGTTTGATTCAGTCTTGTGACTGATTTTTTGACTAGAAATCACATTTTAACCATCAATCAGTCTCTGTATTCGCGTGATGGCTCCTTGTGACTACTACCTATTCGGAAAATTACATTTGGCAATGAAAGGAAAACGTTTGGGTCCGTAGAGGCCATCCAAAAGGCTTGTACCGACATTTTGAAGGACATTACGGTCAATGACCTGAAACACTCTTTCGAAAAGAGCTCAGTCTTGTTTATTTTGGACTTCAGGTCCCCTTCTGCAGGTAAAATCCGCCAACCAGTCAATTCATGAATGCTTAATTGTTGAACGTCCAGTTTTTGGTCTGCCAGTCCTTTTTCTATCTTCGTTTCTTGACATTTTTTCACCAACCTTTAAATTGTCGACTCATACGAACGCTTATTTACACCAAAAAAATCGCGAATTTTGCAATATGTTGTTCTTAAAGATAAACCATTTTCATCAGAAGGCTTCCACGGTACATCTGCCTACTTGACAAATGTCCAAGATGCAATACAGAAAGTACCGTCTAGGAATTAATCTAGGCGCCACTTTCGAGAGGCCCTTTAATGTACATCAAAGTTTCATAATCAATATGACAACTTAATATTAACAGATTGCATGTTATTTACTTACTTAGTTATGTGGCGATTCCAAAATACCGCGCAAGCTCTTTCTGCCCTGCACTAGCTGGTGCCAATTAGAAATCCCGAGCGCTAACAGGTCATGCAGCACTTGGTTCTTCTAGCGAAGATGTGATATTCCCTTCCTCGTCTTCCTTTTTGGAGTACCATGTCGTAGACTCGCCTTCCTGGAACGCATTTGTTTATACGAGTGGTATGGACAAGCCAGCGTAGCCGGTGATTTGGGTTGGGGAAAAGTTCGTAGCGTTCGTTACCGAAAACTTTTATTTTCACAAAAAACAATAATTATATCAATAAGTTAATCAATTATACATTCGCCGTTGCTGCTTACAACCTCTTCCCACCTCTCTACCAATTTTTTGATGCCATTCCGCCAAAAATCGCCTGGTTTGGTGTTAAAGAAGTTGTTGAGTCAGTTTTTAGGAACCTCTTTGTTATCGAAGGTAACACCCTTCATATGGTTTGACAGGGAGCGGAAAAGAAGGTAATCGAATGGTGCAAGGTGCGGAGAAGGACCTCCCATTCGAGCTCTTGGCCTCCCATGCGGCTTTGATGACTTGTGCAACATGGAGCCTGGTGTTGTCGTGACGGAGTATGGTTTGACCATGTCGATCAGGACTTTTCATTGGAATAGGCTCATTCACGCGGTCTAGCTGGGCAATGTAGTACTCCTTGTTGACCATGACATTCTTTTCGAGCATTTCCCAGTGCACCATGCATTCCCAGTCCCACAAAACACAGATCCAGCTTGACTCTCGGCTTTAGCTTATCTCCTGGAGCTATCCACTTCTTTTTTTGCTGCCATACTACGTATAGGCACCATTTCACATCTTCCGTGATGATTCGGTACAAAAAGTTCTGTTTATGACCGCGTACTGCTCGTTAGCGGGCGAGATGGTGAGAAGTAATTTGAAGACGACTTTCTTTGGTTTTTTTCGTTGAACTCGTGAGGCACCTAGGCTCCCAATTCTTCGGTAAATCCCATCCATACACGCTGCAAGTGACCCGGGCTGCTTCGACAGCTTTTTGATCTCGATGAAAAGCAAAGAAGAGCAGGTGTCTGTTTATTTTCGCCTCCTGGGTATTCCATTTCTAAGCCTCAAAACTAATAAAAATTTAAATACCTCAAAAATACAATTAACATAGTTTTGTAGAGCAGAAAAAGTTCCATCGAATGAATACTTCTGCTTTTCCAAACCGTAAATAATTCGTTGTAAAATAAAAGAAAATACAAAATCGCTACGAACTTGTTCCCCAACCGAATATTTTTACACTCTTAGCTATGTCGCTGCTCCTATCTATAGTAGCTCATACAGCTCGCTGTTCCACCTTACACGATACTCCTCAATGACGCAGAGGGAGAATTTTTCTGTCGAAAGCTTCCAAAACTTTCTCATCTGCTGTTGGCATCGTCCATGCTTCTAAACCATGCAGCAGGAGGGGAATGAAAAGCGTTTTGTAGAGTATCATGTTACTTGATGCAAATATTCAATTTTTCATTTAAAATGGCTTTTCCGTTTTCACCGATTTAATTTTCTTTTCTTGCACATATTGAGGTCTTCCACAAGAAATCAGTTATTTCGAGAAAAATAAGTCAATGCCGAACTATCTATAAAATTACGTTCATACCTACCATACGCAAACGTTTTATTTGACGCTAAAAAAATATTTTACTAAAACCGATAAATTATTTAGTTACAGAAATATTCCATGCAATACAAATCCTAATAGAAATCATTGAACAAATAAAATTCCTGATCATATATTAGTTTTATCAAAGAATAACAAAACTAACTCACATAAAATGATAACGCAAATACCCAGAGCAAACCAATATGAGATTCAAATCAAATTAACGAATTATAATGCCTGTTATCTGTGACTGATACGCCATTATTTATTGTTTTTAGCCGACGAATGTTACTATTGGTAAAACCGGAAAATGTACACTCATCCAGCAATAAGCTCTTATCGCAATGTTAACCATTTGAGTGCGTTCGGGATGCGGTAGCTGTTGGTTGAGGAGTGTGCGACGGCTGGACAGGCGGAGACAACAGAACAGACACGCGAACACCACCCTTTTGACATATAAAAAGGTAAAAAAAAAAATAAAAAATAATAAAATATGAAACATATTTTTATTTCAATGAAGTTTTAGGAGCAAGCAGACGCATTTCGAGGCACCAACCCCTAAGTGCCTGCCACATGCCAAACATACATACATAAATTCATACGTAAATGGAAGCGAAACTTTTACAAGTGTACGTGGAATATTCACAAAACAAGGAACTGCCCCTTGCAAAACGTTGTACTCGTAGATTAACGAGAGTGGACATGAAAGACAGTTTGCGTGTTTAAGCGCAAGACCGAGCCCACCATATTATCACCTGCCTGGTGAACCTTGAAGTTTGAATGGCTGACGTGTGTAGCGTGTGGTGTACTTGGCTTGTTGTTGGCCTAAATGATCGCGATACGCCCAACATTCGCGCCACTGTCATTCATTATGGCCGACAAGCTGTTCGCAGCGGAAGCGACCACTGTACGTTTGTGTTGTAAGCAAGTAAACATTTTCGTAAAAAAATATGTACTATATGTACGTACTCGTAATATGATGGACAATGTATTCACTGGCGACTAGTGTATGTGAACGCATTCTTCCATTTACTACCTGCATATGTATGGCATGTATGTAAGTGACATTTTTGCCATGTTGTTGGCCATGGCTGAAAGGGTGAAGCTACTTCTTCATTAAAGTTTTATGCTGATTAGTGTATT
Source organism: Anastrepha fraterculus (assembly GCA_037575425.1). Classification (NCBI taxonomy): domain Eukaryota; kingdom Metazoa; phylum Arthropoda; class Insecta; order Diptera; family Tephritidae; genus Anastrepha; species Anastrepha fraterculus. Next base: position 70,322 of record JAYXIM010027336.1, read on the forward strand.
TGTTCAACGGGTGGAGGAGGTGTGTCGCCGCAAAACATATTTAATCACTAAGTTTGGAAAACAGGGTACTTATGTATTTATGGCAGCCATTATGATTTGGCCATATCATTGGGTGCGTAAAACATGCACGGCAACAATAATTGATAAGCCCACAACTGATAAGGGTACACCAATATATTTGCTTCTGATAAAATGACATACTCAATAATAAAATGAAAGTTAGAAAAAGAAATTATAAAAAAATTATGAAAGCGTGTCGCGGTCAATTTTTTAGCTCATGAAAGGCTAAATGGCGATGTTAACGAAAATATGAACTTAAATTTAGGTACGTGAATATGTAAAATTGGAAAATTCAGTTGGCATGAAATACTTTTTTTTTTGTCTGGACAAACTAGCAAGAACAGCCAACATTAAGTCCATTGTACTGGGACTCCCTTTTTACGTTGTAAATTTTTATTTTTTAATCTACCCGACCTTCGAAGAAATCTGAGTAGATCTAGTGGTGCCAAGGAGCCAATGTCGCTTCTTAATACAGCAGTGCCAAAGACCTCAAGCCTGATTCGAGTGAAGGCCGGGCAGACGCACAAAAAGTGGTCCGCCGTCTCATCCATCCCATGTTCTTTGCCCATAGAAAGTGGCCCCTCATCAGCCCAACCAGCCTCCTATAGTCTCTTCGGCTTAATGATACAACGGACTCGGAGCTCATCCTAGCTAAAAAGTCAGAGGTCTCGTTACCCGCTATACCCACGTGTTGCAGGACCCATGGATTTTATACATCAGGATATTATTTATTTGAAAATTGGAAAAGTAATGAATTACAATCACAATGAATTAAAAAAGCATTAGCGACTAGGCCAAACATCAGGATATTATATCTAGCAACATAGTTCAGCCTGGCGGCCGCCGTAGCCGAATGGGTTGATGCGTGACTACCATTCGGAATTCACAGAGAGAACGTAGGTTCGAATCTCGGTGAAACAACAAAATTAATAAAAACATTTTTCGAATTGCGGTCGCCCCTCGGCAGACAATGACAAACCTCCGAATGTATTTCTGCCAAGAAAAAAACTCCTCATAAAAATATCTGCCGTTCGGAGTCGGCACACCACCAATTATATATGTATATATATATAGTTCAGCCCGGATTTACAGGACTCAACTACGCTTGAAGTGGTTGAAGGGCTGTCTAAGGCCATGAGCGCAGCTTTACTGTTACTGCAGACATATGCAGAACTGTTCATCGCTTCTTGAACAGCATACACCTCCGCTTTAAACATAGAAGCGCGTCGTGCAGGGCCTTCTGAATTCGATGAAGAATGCATCAAATCACTTTTGAAGGAGAACGGTCGCCAAACCAGTCGTGAATTGGCGGAAAAAATGAGCTGTGATCATAAAACAGTTCTCCCTCCCCCTCGTTTAATGGGATTTACCGAAAAATGGAGGCCTGGGTGCCTCACGAGCTCAACGAAGAACACAAAGAAAGTCGCCTTCAAATTTCTTCGCCCGCTATCAAGCCAGATCTTCATCAAAAGAAGATCATGCATGATAAGTGTTTGGTGTGACTGAAACGAAAAGAATGCCACGGTCAACAATTAGCTCCACAATTTCTTTGGCACTAGACGAATTTTGGTGGAACTAACTTATTTGGTGGATTAACTTATTAACATGTATGATTATTATGTTTTTTTTTTTTTCAAATAAAAGTCTTTGGTAAAAACGCTAAGAATTTATTGCCCAACCCAATACAGCGGTCGCTCCTCAGCAGACAATGGCAAACTTTCGAGTCATGAAAAAGCTGATTAAAAAAAACCATCTGCCTTTCAGAGTCAGCTTAAAATTGCCACAATTTTTTAATTTTTTTTCATATGCTTTCGATGGCATTATATAACTGATATGATTATATGACCCATTCTATTCTTTTGAATAACATTTTCGCATAACTGCGTTTCAGTTTCGAAGAAATAAAGGCCCAAGATACCGTCGGACCAAAATCAACACCAAACTGTAATTTTTGGGGTACAGAGGCACCTGATTAAACTGCGGCAGATCTCCGTTGCTTCAAATTTGGTAATTTAGCTTGTTTACGAAACCCGAAAGGAAACTTGTCACTGAAGATTTTCTGACATTCTTACCAAGTTAATTTTCCTATCAAGTTCAGTGATGAAAAGAGTACTGAATTTGATAACAATTTTTTTACAATTTAAAGGCGCTGAGGAATCGTGTGGAGTCCCTTTGTTAAATGTCAAGGCGAAATAATCACTCTCGCCACATTTGTCGTCTGCATATTTTCAAAGATGGCCGCTAAACAATATCAAAGTATGAGCGCATCTATTGATAAACCTTTTATATGTAGAAATGATTTTTAATATAACAATAATTAATAGAACAGTGCTTATTAGCCATAAAAATTATTCATTTTCTATGTTCATACAAATGTTAGAAATATGTTTGACTTGACAGCAAATACGCAAAATCTGATATCAGCCACTCTTTATCAACCATCTGGTACAGTTCAGCCATATTGTAATTTTGTTCGTACATACACACATGTGTGTATATAAGGCCATAATATCGTGTGTACATATACAGTGAAACCTCCTCTAACGGCCACCTCTCTTAGACAGACACTTTTTCCGGTACCAAGTTTTCATTACAAATTTCGGAAAAAATTCGTCTATCTTAAGCGGGCACTCTTTTTGCCGAACGCGGACAGTTAATTTTCACAAAATTTACACAAAAACCTCTTATTAAAAGATATCAAAAACATCTATTGAGCGGACGCGAACTCCCCCACAAGATCTAAAAAATGGGAGTGTGCGTTACTTACGAGTATTTTACTTAAAAAAAGAAATAAATAATCGACGCGTACACTTCGGTTAGGTGTTTGACCGACCTCCTCCTCCTATTTTTGGCGTGCGTCTGAAGCATATTTTGGTAAGCTTAGAGACTGGCGTTACTGAAAAAAATTATAAATTTCTTAAAGATTCCAGCTCAATAAGAAAGACGAGTGCAAGTTCCACAGACTACATGACTTCGCTCTATAATTGAGAAGGTTTCTTACTACAATTTCAGAGGAAAAATTGCTCAAAAGCCGTAGGCCGTAGGACTGTTCACATTTACACAGACGGCTCTAAAACTTTAAACGGAAAGGGAGCGGGTATTTACTGTTCAAAACTAGGGGTCAGAGCAATATTTTCCAAGCGGAAATTTTTGCTATTGGGAAAGGCGCAGAGCTAGCCTACGCAAAAACTGAAAATAATTCAAAATTAATATTTACGTGGACAAGCAAGCAGCAATAAAAGCAACAACCTCACTTTGTGTGTCCAACGGAGCAGGGAAGCCATAAAAGGCTAGCCACAAACAGAAGACTGCACATGTCTTGGATACCCGGTAAAAAAGGCATCGTAGGAAACGAAATAGTTAATGAGATAGATAAAAGTGATGTTAACCTACCTTGTAAATAAGAGAACGACATACAAAAATCGTTAAACATATTTTACGACGAAATGGAGGACTGCATGAAGAAGCAATCGGATGCTAGGTAGACTAATCTGGTCACATGCAAAGCTGCAAAAGTAATATGTAGAATTAACGACAAACAACTGACTCAATTCGTACTTACGCTCTCGCGAGAAGACTGCAGAACTATCATAGGTATGCTAACAGGTCATAATCTATTGGCTGCCCATGCGTACAAGATAGGGATTGCTAGCAACAACAAATGTAGGAAATACAGAGAGGATATAGAGGAAACTTTAGAGCATCTTCTGTGTTTTTCTTCGGCATTATCAAAAACGCGATCGGAATGCCTGGGAGCACCACAGTTTGGGCGTCTGGAGGATATCGCAAAAACAATATTGCAGTGGTCAGGAAGCTTAATTGGCTGCCTGATGTCTAGCCCAGCGCAATAAATCCCTACACCTACTCCGTCCATCATTTTCGAGAAGTCAGAATATATATTAAGCGTATTGGTGCTAGGTTACATACCTCTTTCCCACCCCTCTTCTTCTATTGTTGTTCGGAATCTCTTGACCCAATTGTATTTCGGAGTCATACAACAGGACAGTTACTTCACCAGATTTTTGAGCTGGCTCGCGTAGATGACAGTTACCGCATTCGAATGAATCACGAGTTGTATGATCTTTACGGAGATATTAACACAGGCAAACGAGTCACCCTACAGCGACTCAGTTGGCTGAGTCATATCGTCCGTATGGAAGGAACTGTTCCGGCGAAGACGGTGTTTGAAACGGTAATTAGCGGTTGGCGGTGAAGAGGACCGGCCGACGGCGTCCGGTGGAAGGCCCAAATTGAAGATAACCTGGCTTCTTTTGACATAAAAACTTGGAAACTTAATGTGCAGAAAACAGAGACACCCGACGAGCCATTCTTCGGCAGGCTGTAACTCGGTAGCGAGATGTTATGGCCAATTAATTAAGTAAATAAGTAAGTAAGCAAAATAAGCTACCCTCCCCTTGTGCGGACACCGAGTTTTCTGTAGCTGGCGGACAAAAGTTGACTAACGGTGAGTGTCGCCCAAGGGAGGTTTCACTGTATATGAGTTGGGGTGTTTCGTTTTTAACTTACCCATAACAAATAACTACACACATATGCACATAGCTCCAACGGTTAAAACGTTCCACCACTCCAACCCACTTTGGTTGACGTTAATTTTTATTTTCTTTTTTCTGTTGTGCTTTATTTAACTTGGCTAATTTTTTGTCAACATTAATGGCATGTCATAAATCATAAAAATATTTTCTGTTGACGTCGATAGAACGAATGGCATTTTCTTGTATTATGTGAGCATGTATGTATGTATGACTGATAGCGTAATTGTTGCTCTTAGCCGTACGTATGCTCACATGTATGCATGTGTGCATATGTATGGGTGTAGGTACGTACCTAGATATGTATACGCGTACAAGTAAATTCGCCATTGATTTCGTTGTGGGTAAATTAGCTGAAAAGTATGGCGGTATTAATATTATGAATTCGTTTAATGGAAACTTTGTTAATTATGTACTCGCACATACATACACACATGTGTGCGGTTGTGTCTGTAACTGCACTCAATATTTTTTTCTCTCGTTACACCAAATTTAGCAGCGAGTCAAATTAGTGTGAACAAAAAGAAGTTTATAAAAATGTGCGTTCATACGAAACTGAAATGTGACAACGTCAAGTTCTCCCGCTACTCATTTCATGTGAAAACTTCAGTTTAGTATATCGCGTAAAGTGAGTATCAGTTATTTTTGGAGTACGAATACTGAGTTATTCCATACTAACCCCTGGCGAATTCCTACTAAATACAGGTGCGTTGAGTAAATATCATAACCCCATCCCTCTAAGTCGACTGGCATTTTCTGTGACTGCTTCTTGTAATAGCCATATACGGAAGCATCAACTTTTGTTCTGGGTATTGAACCAAATTAAAACTATTTTTTAGGAGGTTGAGTCATAAATAAAAAAGTGATTTTTCCGATTTTTGATTTTTGATTCCGATTTTTTTGTGGTTAGCCTTCGAAATCAAGATATGGAGCATCTATGTTAGAGATTGCAGCTTTCGTAAAAAATTATTTAAATATAAATGTGCGTAAATAACTAAAAAAGGTAAAACATGGTCATGATCCGCTTATCCCACCTATTTACATAGTATACTACTTTTGTTTCCCAAAATTATATTACAGGTGCTTTTAGGGGTAAAGATCAGGTCTTGTAAAAATTAGTAGCATTTCTTAGAAAAACACTCACCAAGTTTCAGCCAGATCGGTCTACGAGTATTTCTTTATGGGTGGCATTCGTTTGAATCGAAGAAGTCGAGTGATTTTCCTTTCCCAACACGACAACGCACCAGCTCACACCTCAGCTCTTGTGGTTGCAAAATTAATGGAAATAGGGCTCAAACTCGTTTCACGTCACCCCTACTCACCAGATTTGACTCCCTCGGATTCCTCGGACTACTATTTGCTCTTCAATTTGAATAATTAGCTGGCGGTAAAAAAATAGCCGAAACGAATAGCTATTTTTCAGGCTTGAATAAATATTCATATTAACTCATGATAATTGTAATAAATAAACAATTAAAAAATAAAAAGTTATGCCGATAACACGTCCCGCAGCGGGGACCAAATAACTTTTGAAGGAGAACGGTCGCGTGAAATAAGTCGTGAATTGGCGGAAAAAATGAACTGCGATCATAAAACGATTCTCAATCACCTTCATTCAATGAGATTTACCAAAGAACTGGAAGCCTAGGTGCCTCACGAGCGCAACGAAATAAACAAAGAAAGTCGTCTTCAAATTGTTTCTCAGCATCACGCCCGCCATCAAGCAACACGCGGTCATAAACAATGCTTTTGTACCGAATCGTCACTGAAGATAAGAAATGGTGCCTATACATCAGTATGAAGCAAAAAGCGGAGCGGAAGTCGGCCAAAACCGAGAGTCAAGTCAAATATTTATCCAAAGAAGGTCATGATATGAGTTTGGAAGGACTGCGAGTCTGGGAAATGCTCGAAAAGTATGACACGGTCAACAAAGACCTCTACATTGCCCAGGTACACCGCCTGAATAAGGCTATTCTTCTTAAAATACCTGATCGGCATGGAAAATTATTCTCCTTGACGACAAAGCCAGGCCTCATATTGCACAAGCCGTCAAAGCCGCATTCCAAGAGCTCGAATGGAAGGTCCCTCAGCATCCGCTATATTCTCCGGACTTGTACCGACCGATTACCATCTTTTCCTCTCCCTGTAAAACCATATGAAGAGCGTTACCTTCGATACCAAAGAGGTCCTTAAAAACTTGCTCAACTACTTCTTTGACAACAGACCTGGCGATTTTTGGCGGAACGGCATCAACAAATTGGTTGAAAGAACGGAAGAGATTGTAAAGAGCAACGGCATTTGCCTTTAATTGATCCAATACCATCATATAAAAGTCGGTGCTTGCTCATTAATCTAAAATCACTATAAAGAAGAAGGACTTTCCCCTCCCTTACTTTTGTTTTCGATTTGATAAAAAGGACGATTGACTCCCTATCGCTACTCGAAAAAGTTAATTTCAATATTACTCAGTGAAGCGACGAAATCATGACATTTTCCGGTTAGTGATGATTAGAACAAATTATGCTTCCGATGCTCCCATTTTTCGGACTAGAGTTTAATTCACTTTCAAGCCATATTGGCTTTCCACAAAGAACTACATCACAATATTACTAAATGAATTGTTTAACTAGTTTCTAAGTATTCTCTAATATTCTTGCTTTGTAAATTGTAAAAAATGTTACATTTTCTTCATTAAATCGAAATAAGTAAAGTAGAACTTTAATTAATTTTAGATTGAATCGTTTAATACTAATCTGTTTTTCATGGAAAGCTTAAGACTAAAAATGTAGGACTGTCAATTTCGGTGAACCTAAGCTCATGGAAATCCCCACGTTGCTCTAAAACAGGTTCAAATTTATAGAGATCCCATTGAAAATGTCGGCAGCTTCACCTATCTAAGAAGCCAAATCAGACTAGATAGTGGAGCAAAAGACGATATTCATGCCAGAAGCAAAAACGGCTAGGCAGCCCTTGCAAGTCTCAAAAAGATCCGGTTTTCCAACCCGCTGGCAATTTTCAATTCGATGTGAAACGTGGTTGTGACGCGGAAGTTGCAAACATTTTTGGCCCGATTTCTTCTAATCATCATCCGTATCTGGTGGCCCGACAACTGGTTTTACACCGAACAGCTTGAAGGAAGTAAACAACATTGACAAACATTTTTTCGGCACTATGCGCCTAAAGCCAGCGCGATACCAACTAATAATAATAGACTCTTGTCTCAAATACAATAATAACGTCCACATGGGTTATTTAATCATTGCTTGCCCCTTTATAAGTTTAAAAGACCTACATATGTACAATGAAGATTTGGAGTTGTAGCAAAGAATGTGTACCAGTTCCGTTCATTGAGGGCACTATGAGCTCGGACATATCGTAACCTGCACAAAGTTCAGTCGTATTTTTGAAGCGCCTGTTTCTTCAGCCAGAGCGAGCTTTAATCGTCTTAAAGAGCTAAATATGGTGCTGCCACCAGAATTAGGGAGCTCGCCAGATTTAAATCTGATCAATTTTAGGGCAACAGATATTATTTTGAATCACGGAGAACTTTTAAAAAATCCATAAGTATCTATAAGTAGTCTAGAAAGAAAATTAATTGATTTCAATGGCATAATATGGCAATTGGCAGATGAAACTCAACCACAGTAACTTCATTTTATGTTGCTAGTCGGTATGCAGTTGAGAGAGGTTAAGTATTTTGTTGCATTATTTCAACCCTTCTGCTGTTTCACAATTTCTTCAAAGGATTTTTCGTGTTATGACTGACGAACGCAGTGATTTGGTACTCAAGTTTGTATCAATGGTTATTCACAGGCTCCACTCAGTGCCTCCACCTTACCCTGCGACAATTTGAAAGCCCTAGAGCACTGCTAAATATGCCAATAATAATATTTTATTCGCAAAAAGAGCGCATTCATTCCAACAACCAGAGACCTTCCAGGTTTCGGCCTACATGAAATTTATTGGCTCTTTAAAAATTGGAGTACAGATTCAAGAAAATTAGGAGCTTCAACATGAATTTCTTCATAATTATCCGGCTATTTGCCAGATCATTCACTAAAATAGCTTAGCTTAAAAAACTTAATGGCTTTAGAGTACCTTACGATATCATTTCATTCATTTTTTGCAACCAAAAACTTAATCAAACACTTATATTTTTAAGATTGAAATAGTAGAGTGTCATAAGCTTCATACACAAATTAGCATAAAAAATTATGTTTGCCTTCAAATCCAATGCAGAAGGTTCTTGTCAACAAGATATTCGTAATTCTCTGAAGGTAAGTTCGATATTCGATGAGACAGCTTTTGGAATACTCGATCGAAATGCAATATTCTCTGGAAGTAGATGTACGCATTGATTTAAGAACAAGATGGTGTAATGCAAAGACCCTTAAAATGGAACACTCTCTATCCAATAGGGATAGCTCATGCTGAGCCATGAAAAAAATGACAGCGACTACTTAGTTTCTGTGCCAGCAGTGACAGAGCTGAAAATGGTGTTCAATGTGACTGTCAAATTAATATACATTTTATCTGAGAAAAGTGGTTATGACAAAAATTCATAAGGTGTAACGCACATTAGACCTTTAACCGGCTCTTTCCGATTTTGAAGGAATCAACTGATTTTTTGACGTAGCCGTAGCCACGACGCACAGTGCGGCCGATTCCCAAAAAGCTGGCCAAAAGTCGAAAAAAAAAGTTTTTAGATAGAGTTTTTTTGTCTTTGGGTTGGCTACAGTAATGCCTTGAGTAGTGAAAACCGTTCATAGCAACGTCCTGTACCCTAAGTATCCTCTGTATTTTCAGTCGCAACGTGGCCTTCGTTTGAGCATCGTATTACTGTCGATGAGTAGTCAAAGTTGTACACATTTGAAAGATTTTGTAATGGAGTAAATTGAACAAAACCAAATGGAATCATCTTCGGAAGGTTAGTAAAATACGAGAAATCTTTAGTACATATCAATACCTCGACACAAAATTTTTAGCTGCAGCAATACGTAGATACATTTTTTGCAATTTTTTTTATAAAATTTGAGTTTTCAAACTGTATAGTAATACAACGCCGTCATATGCTGCTTTGAAACCTATTAAAGGTTATTCAAAAAAGTAATGGTTACTGAATAAAACAAGATTCAGCTGCTACCACTTGCTACCTTGCGACCCCAAAAACATATAAATTTACATGCATCTTGATTATGTTCTTGAATATACACTATTTCACGTGAGGGGGTGGCCAATAGGGGTTGAAGGGGGTGGATTTTCAAAATTTTAAGATCAAATTCGTAATCAGCGACCCCGACAACCCCCGAGTAAGAAATTTTGAATCAATTACTTAATTTTTTGAGGTTTGACCAGCTTTTCGGGAATCGGCCGCACTGTGCGACGGTTTGTTTACAACAAAACTGAGACTGTGTTGGTGCTATAAGAAAAAATATAGGAAAAAGTTACTTCGTTGTCGTCTGAGCTAGAAACGATTAAAAAAGCTTAAGAATACGTGTGAAATGAGCAGCCAGAATTCTGCTACCGAATTCTCGATGCAGCCAATGTTACTCCTAAAATTTTGCTTCGGATGGCCAAACCTGCTAATCTATCACCCAATTGGTAAAGTAGCATGCAGTATGCAATCCCACGTCCTAAACGAAGTACCTGTACTGTACCCCTTGGGGGGCTTAATATATTATATTTCTTTTTTAATTTATTTCATTATTGCGATCTGTTTTAATTATCTTAATATCTGAATACTACACTGCCCACTAGTCGTTAAATTCTTCAGACCTTCAAAATTATTATGAAAGCCAGTTCATTCTTCTATTCAAAGACTGCCAAATCTCCGATAGAGTAAATCATTAATTTATTAAGTCCTTTATTTAGTTAGTATTTATTATCAAATTTATGGTTAATTTTGAAAGGCAGATTTCTTCGCCTTTATAGTCTGTGCCGGGTAGTCTGTGCAAAAACCTCATCACTCAAATATCGGTTGACACTTCGGGTGACGAAATAAAATGCCTTTGGCTATAAGTTTATTATAACTTTACTTTTGCTTCGCTTCGCTTCTTTTTAATACTTAGCTATATAATGGGTGTTGCCATTGTAGTTTGAAGGTGCGACTGCTTTTTACAACACTCTAACACTTCTTTATTTATTAATAAAATCAAAAATATTTAAAAACTCATAAGAGTGAAAAATTGAGTAGTGGGGCGGCACTTAAAAGGACTGAAAGGAAAAGGAAGCGTAATGTGTTGGCAGCTGGCAGCTTCCTACAATTCATTACAGCATTAATGTCGCCACGTGTCATCTTGATAAATTGCTCGACAAGTTTGATTAAAAAACTTCAACGGAAACGGATGTTCAAACATGCACCGCATTTTGTCACCGAACCAAAATGAAGTGGCGGGTTGCTGCAACGACGATATGTAGAATGATGCAAAGATCAAGAAGGATGTAGCAGAGGCGCGATAAGGTTGGAAATGAGCTGAGCTGAGTAGTGCAAGTGTGGTTGCAAAAAGGCTTCTAATAAAGGCTTTCTACTACGAGTAATAATTAAAAAAATTGTACCAAAAAATGTATTACCAGAAAACCGAAATTATCGCAAGTTAGCATTATTTATTTGACAAATTTATGCGCGTATCCAAATACGTACACACATACAAACAACTTTATTTATGGTCATTAAAAAACTCTTCCAAAAAACATTCTTCCTTTAAATATTTTATGGCTTTGCACATTTAAACCCGTCGGCCGCTCATTAAAACTCTAACTAGCAACATAATGTGACATTTCTGCGCTTGACCTGCTGCTGATATCGCTTTGATATAAGCCGCCATTGAGCTACTCACTAATACACATGCCAATGTATGCATGTGGCATGTTGAGTATGTCCTTAGCACATGTGTGCATGCATAATGCCCATCAAAGTGAGCAGCCAGTGAGGACAACTGAAATAACAATCGTCAGCTAATGTCCGAAATGTCCATCACTTATGTTGGACAAGCGAGAAAATGTCGACAAATGGAACTAAAAATTTTACCAGGTTCAAAAATAAAACATGGTCATCCAATTAACAATCACATATGTACGAGTACATTGGCCAGTGTCTATCAAATTAGACAAAAAAAAACGAAACAGAGTCGCAAAAAGCGTACCAAGAATGTTAAAATATTTTTTTGCCCCGTACTAGATATCTATTTTTCCAAGCATAATTGAATTAACGCATTTGCACACACAAATATGTAGGAACAAAACGTGAAAAAAGGTATGTCCTAACTCACTCACTTATTTAACAATCCTTTTCCCCACTTCCACCCGCCCACACTCAACTCCTTGTGATTGTGACCTTTTCATGGCGCTCCTTTTTTTTACAGACGCCACGCGAAAGTGTGAATTTCATTGAATTTTAATGAAAACAAAAAGCTTGAATGCGTTTACCCTACCGTTCGCGCACAAAAGTATGCCTCGAAATAAGGGTGTCTTACACCCATCCAAACAACTTCTCCAACTCCTTTCAAACTCAGCCGCTGCAAACTCATTATTTAAGCCATTTTCTATTAAGCAAAACGTCAAAATATGCTATTAAACAAGTCATTATGGTTGAGTGAAAATCTCGAATCTCACACCAGCTACTTTGAAAGGGATGCTACAACCAAAAATTACGACTACACAGCAGCGGCTAATCCAAGTGGCGCAGGTGTGTGCATGTGGAAATGGCTGCGCATTTGTTGTTGATTTGATAAACATGCCAATTTAAAATGTAAGACTACGTCGGTCGGTCGTCTGGACGCGGAAGCATTGTCTGCTTAATTCCGCCGTACATTTGCATTTAATGATCATTTGTTGTTGTTGATACTTAAATTTTACACCATTCTTGACTTCTATGGCTCTGTTCTCGACTTTCTCGCACTTGGTAATCATAAAATTTGCACTTATACTTTGTAATAAAGTTTATTTTAACGATAAAACTTTCGATGCAAATACCGTTATTCGTGCCAAAATCAAAAATATATTAAACTAAAATATATTGTTGCACTTACTTTGCTTACCCTTTAGGATCTAATAAAAACTAAGTGAAATGATGCCATTAACTGTTATGGCAGATTTTGTGGGTCGTTTACCTTTACTGAAATTATTAAAAAGGTTTTAAAAACCCTCAATGTGTTGTATACGAGGTGTGTCCGAAAAGTATCGCGAATTTTGTGTTTTTTTCAAAAATTATTTATTTTTTCATTAATATCTATTTTGTCCCCTTCAAAGTAATCCCCATGGCATATTATGCACTTGTGCCAAAGTTTTTTCCAATCTTCGAAGCATTTCAAAAAATCATTTTTTTTATCTTTTTCAGCTCCTCCTTCGATGCCGTCTTTATCTCATCAATCGTAGCGTAGCGTCGTCCTTTCATGGGCCTCTTCAGTTTCGGGAACAAGAAAAAGTCACAGGGAGCCAGATCCAGCAGGGACCAATTTTTGTTCTTCCACAAATCCGGGCGTATCTGACGGATTGCTCAGCGCAAATTGCGCATAATTTGCAGGCAATATTCCTTATTGACCGTTTTACCCTGTGCACAGTGGCAGATTTGAAGAAAATAGCGGCATAAATTAAAATACTGTCCGTAAAGACTTGAAATTTGGTACACGTGATTGTATTTGTATATAGAAAAATTGGAAAAAGTTTCAAACGTATCAGGCCACGCCCACTCATACCGCCCATATAACTCATATAAAAAAAATAAAATTTTTACTTAAAATATCGCTTTTATTTAATATTCTTCTGCTTCGAGCTCATATGAATATGCATCTAAGGGTTTATAATCCGAATCTGAATCTGATTCATATTCGATATCTACTAAGGCGAGATTTTCGTCGTCAGTTTTCACATTGGGTTTAGCGAGAAGTTCGAGTACTTTTGACGGCAATTTTTTATAATTGTGGTTGTTGTATTTATCCAAAAAATATTTACTTGAAAGTAGGGGATCTGATGAATCAATTGCTCGGTGAAACACATCTACTAAATTATTAATGCGACTGTTATTTCGAGAATGCGACAGTCTATCCCGTTTGTAAAACCTGTTTCGGCTCTCCGAAGCATTTTCTCCTAAGCATCCAACTGGAACTGAAGAAGCAGCAATGATTTGGGATCCATGAACCAATATTTTGTGAACCGTCGGCGACATTGGATACCAAGGATATTTTGCCATGTATAAGTCTGAAGCTTTCGTACAGAAATCCTGGAACTTTTGTGGACATATTTCATATTCACAGGAGATTGCAATCAAAAGTGTCCCAAAGCATTCAAGAATATCCTCATCAAAGTTCAAAATAGATGAGAATAAGTGAACATTTGAAAAAGCCCTTCAAGCAGTATTCCCATCATTTGTATTGCCGCTTCCGTTTTGTTTTGGTCTATCTACGTGTAGTCCCATTTGTTTCCATAGCTTTTCTTGAATATTTTTTTTTCGAGATGCCATAAAAGCCTTATCATTTGGATCTCTGATTTGCCACTTATTTATTCCTATCCGATACGAAATAAAAAAGGCTTTGGCTTAAATACTTCAGCATTTGTATCCGTGGTCATCAAAATGGTTTTAGGAGTAGCACCACATATTGGACATGATTGGGTCGAGTTCGTTCCTGTTAAAGCATTTAAAACTTTTCCATCGACAAGTGTCATATTTAGATCAAACGAAACAGAGACAGTTCTCCCAGACCAATTATTGAATAAGTACGGTTTCAAGTTTTCAATTTCGTCCTTCAATCTATTGTTTTCTGCTAAAATATGTTCTTTGCTCTCCTTAATGAATTCGATTTTCAGTGGTCTACAAAATCGCACTGATTGAGTTTTAGAATTCATCCATAGAACTCTCCCCAAAGAATCTAATAACTTTATAGGGATTATTGATGTGACAAATAGAGATTTGTCAAGCGTGTCCTGCACCTTTTCTTCAAATTGTTGCTTGTATAAACTGTGTCCAGTCGATCCATCAAAGCCATAGGTGACGATTAACTTCACATCGGTTATGCTTTCAAATTGAGCAAAAACTTCTTTTTGAAAAATAATTATTCTTTTTGCAGTATGGTTTAGCATATTTTGTAACGAAACTTGTGCTGAAGTTTCTGTTGCTTGTATTCCGACGGGTCTACATTCAGATTTAGCTTTAAAAACGTTGTCGTAGCATGGGAATATGTCGCAACCATGCTTCTGGTTTATGGCTCGAATGGCGTTATACTGCTTTTTGGAGAAAGAATTTTCAAGTAAAAATGCTAATGCTTCATCTGCAGTCATCTGAACTGGTTTTTGATTGCAATCGCTTTTCCTCTGCCTTCATCGTAAGTCAGCCGTGGACGACCAACGGAACGCTCTTTCACAGCAGCTCTTTCAATATGTATTGTCATTTTTGAATCAAGGAACTGTTGGTGTTTCTCTTTGAATTTTTCTATTTTTCTTTGTCATTTTGGCATGTACTTGCATATATAAGCGACAAAGTTCGAATTTTTTTTGTTTATTTCAAGTTTATAAGCTGCCTTAAGATTTTCATTAATCTTTTCAAACATCCACTCAGAAAGCGCTTTACTTGTGCGCCTATTATCAATCCAAATTTGAAGCAACTCCTTGTGACTGAACTCTACCTTGTCTGCAATATCAGCAAATATTTTAAAAAAGCGCAAAAAAGCGCAAGCAAAATTATTGGCGTAATCTTAAGAACATTTAACGGAAAATAATTGCATTCTTACTTGCAAGTAGCAACGAGAAGCAGGTAACATTTAGTCCACAAATCACAGAACGTTTAGGTTAGGTTTCTTCTACAAACAATACCAACAATAACAAACGAAACGAAAGACAAAACACACAAGTACAAATTCTTTGACATTAACCTAATGATCAACATACCTTGAACTATGTTTTCCATATTTAGCAATACCTCTAGCTATTTTATTAAGCGAATTATGGAGCATTAAAAGTTGAACAAGCTTTTGAGCAAAATCAACACAAAAGCCACGTGCCACAAACAGCTGCTTTTGCAGGGCTGCCAGAAGGCCGGGGCTGCATGAATAATTAAAATTTTTTTATTTTCAAATAGATAAAACACTTATTTAGTGAAAATAATATTAATTTAATAGCAATGCTAAAATTTTTTTTTTGAGTTTATGCCGCTATTTTCTTCAAATCTGCCACTGTGCTGTGGCAAGAACTTTTAATGCACAACGCCCCTGCAATCGAAGAAAACGGTAAGCAAAACTTTTACATTCGACCGAACTTGGCGCGCTTTTTTCGGTCTTGGTTCGTGCGGCAGCTTCCATTGAGAGGATTGAGCTTTGGTTTCCACGTCATAGCTATAAACCCACGATTCATTATCAATTATGATCCACTGAAGCAAATTTGGATCGTCGCGGACATAGTCCAACATCTCATTAGCAATGTTTATGCTAGTTTTGGTACGAATTTTGCGGCGACCCGTCTTATGCCCAAATCATTCAAAAAAATCGAATGGCACGATCCAATCGATATGTCTAGGTCGTCAGCAACTTCTCTAACGGTGATTCGACGATTGGCCAATACCATTTTCTTCCTTCATCAATTTTTTCGTCTGTTGAAGTGCTCGGGCGTTCAGCACGCTTTTCGTCGTTCACATCTCCTCGGCGTTCTGAGAACATTTTGTACCACCGATAAACGTTACTTCTTTGGTCCAAAGTAGATTCTCCGTATAACTCAGTCAACATTGGGAATGCATCCGCGCACTTAGTGTCGTTGTTTACACAAAATTTGATACAGGTTCTTTGATCCATCTTTTTGAATAGGTAAAAATCGAAGACGAGGCGAAACACGTGCAAGCAAAGCAGCTGTCAACAATTGACTGAACATTCAAAATGGCCGAACTCGTCGGCATGGGTGAGAGCCATGAGTACCAACATATCGTCACAAAAAAATCGAAATTCGAATATACGTAAAATTAAAAATTCGCGATTCTTTTTGAACACACCTCGTATTGCGGAAAATTGTAAAGAAAATCTAAGAGAAGGAGGTCCGAGATTTTTAGACTTATGTGCATATCTTGTGAGGATATTTAAAAACAAAAAAACAAACCGCAATAAAAAAGTTGATCAGATTGGAGGTACTTTTTTCCAATAGGGTTTTTTGACAGATCACGCGTGACTAAATATATAATTTTTTCAGTATTCATTGACATTTCATCAGGGAAAAATTTACACCTCAACAACAACAAATCGTACAACTGCGATATGAAAATCGACGCTCTGTGAAAAGTGTGCACAGGCCAACTTATGGTGTTCATGAGGCCTATTTTTGGCTTGATGGCTACCACAATAAGCAAAATTACCGTTTTTGAGCTGGAGAGTAACCGGAAGCTATTCAAGAATAGCCATTACGTCCATTAAAAGCAACCATGGTGCGGTCTATGGGCTGAAGGCATCATCGGCCTATATTTCTTCAAAGACGAATCTGGCTCCAGTGTAACAGGGAATGGCGATAGCTATCACGCAATGATACTCGTAAGCCACTATTTCTTGCCGGAAATTGAAGCCTGTGATCTCCACAACATTAGATTCCAACAAGACGGCAGCCAGCGCTACTTGGCATACAGCCCGTGAAACAATGGCTTTACTGCGTCGTCGTTTCGGCGAGCAATTTATCTCTTGTCTCGGATCAGTGGATTGGCGCTTTTGGATTTTTATTTGTGAAGGTATGTAAAGTCTAAATGCTTTGTAGATAAACCAGCTTCGATTGAGGCATTGGAAGTCAACATTACTAAAGTTATTCACGAGATACCGACCGAAGCCCTCCATTGTCAGTCAAAACTGGTGTTCACGGATGGCCGAATTGCGGCGCAATTTTTTTTTCAATTTAAAATCCGATACCTCTCAATTGATCGCCCTTTATATATAATTGGAGCTTACACCTTTTATATGGTGCTTGGTTGAGCTCCTCTTCCAACAATTTGTGATGTGTGTCTAGATGTTTTTCCACAATTTCACGCCACCTCTGAGCGGCAGATAATTTTTTTCATGGGAATCTTTTTCGTCGCTGAAGTACACTCGGAGGTTTTCCAAAGGCTGGGGGGCGACTGCTTAAAAAAAAACTTGTTCTGCCAATTGGTGTTCTGTGCCAGGAATTTCGAACCTGAGCACTTCCGAATGCCACGGACAGATGTGAAATGAATACATTTATAAATCGATTTCTTTCCTTTTGCAATTTTTATACAGAACAACTGACCTACAAATCAATTGGCAGCAATATAGATGCAGATGAGTTTGTTAACTATACGATTGAGTTCCACAATTCGTTAGATCTCCCAGGGATGTCACCATACATTTTGTCACTCAAATTCTCTCTTTTAGGGAACATAAATTAGCCTAGATTGTGCAATGGAACAGGAATGCCGTGAAGAAATCGATGCCCGGTATCATCGAAGTATGGTTTTTGGTATATTGGAAAACAAGCAGCCAAAATGGGCATACCCCACAACACACACTGTCACAATTGTAAGCAACCAGAGAAAAAGAAAACGATTTTCCATCATTCAGGCTTAGACGTCAATAGCCTAATAAGGTTCTTAAACCGTATATACTGGATATAGTCATGCATAAATTAACCGTTAAACAAGTTGGTAACGCGGATGTGACAACAAAATGGATGAATCGCCACTTTAACCAACAAACCAACTATAATCGAAGCATCCAACCATTCCAATGGTAAATCAAGAGAGGAAGATGTTCTGATTACAAGCAGCCACATCATCTCAAATGGCATGGTTATTGATTTCGATTGCTTGCAGTTTCCCGTTCGCCTTGCTGTCTCTATGGCCCGTATTTTCCTCACAACCAATTGTATGTGGCATGCTTTCGGGTAGGAAGCCCGAAAAATTTACTTATTTTTAAATTAATTAAAAAAATGGTATACCCAAAAGCACTGGAATAAAATATCTTTAAAAAAGTTTTTATATTAGCGCAGCAATGCAAGCCGGGTACGCTATTTATAAATAATATTAATAGGCTTCAATTACTAAATTACCACACTCAGTGCAAATTAATTGTGATTGACTCTTTTCTAAAGGTTTCTATAACCCTTTATTAAAACTAGCCAAGGTAAAAGTATTAGCATCAATTTTAATTAAGTTCAATAAGTTGGAGTTCAGGCCATCTAAACTTTTGCCTACAATAACTAAGATTTTTCCACTAAGCCATGACAATATAAGTACTTATAAATTGACATTTTAAAATGGCTTCGATAATCTTTGAAAAAATAAGAGTTTTAGATAAATTTATTGGCAATAGGGAATTCGAGTGTCAATCGAATGAATAAAATTAAAGGCATGTCATTATAAATGAAGCCTAACGGTTTAATTGCAAGTCTATTTGTAACTAATTGAAATGCTTTCTCCACCTGTCGGAAGTAATACGAATAGTTTGAACGTAAGAATTTGGTCTCTCACTCAACTTGTCAGTAACCATTAGAAATATTGGTGGTTAGAAGCTTTTATGAAATTTACATACTCACTTACTTATGTACATGATTACATACTTACATGCTTAGATACTTGCATACTTATGTACTCACATACTTACATATTCACATACTTGTGTGTGCAATAATAATAAATACACTGGTGGAAAAGATAATAGAAACAAGAGCGATTTGCAATTCTTACGTGTAAATATACTTTAACTGGACGTTCAATCAAAGTCGCATTTGAGATAAAGTACCGCTGTCTAACGCTACATACCTTGACAAATTGCTTTTAAAATCTGTTCAGCTTCTCAGTGCTTTTAGAACATTGAACTGTGGTACGCTCGTAACACATGGACTGAAAAGTCCCGGGCCTAACAAAGAATTGTAGTTCAAAAATAGTTTTATTCATCAAGGGAATTTCCATCAAGAACAACGCAATCATTTTAGCGCCACTCGAGCATTTCAATACAACTTTAGTAGAACGAATTAAGTTTTGCCTCAAAACAAGCCTCAGTTTTAGCAATAACCGGTAAGGCCGTCATTCGAGCGAAATTTGGTACCGGCGAGCATTTTTTTAGGTCTGCGAAGTAGTCGCTGGGAGCCAAATCTGGCAAATACGGTGGATGTGGGAGCACTTTGAACTTCAATTCATGTAGTTTTGCCATTGTTTTGATTCATCAACACATTCTTGTTTTTGGTCAAGAGTGAGCAAACGCGGCACCCACTTTGAACAGTGTTTTCTCATTAAGTCATATGCTCATGCAAGATAAAGTCAACACTTCTTTTGATATCTTTACGATGTCAACTAACTCACGCAACTTCACTTTTCGATCATTCGAAACAATTTTGTGTATTTTTTTGTTGTTTTCAGGGGTTGCTGCCTCATTTGGAGTCCACTGCTTTCTACATTATCGGTGTCTGTATAACCCCGTTTAAAGTCAGCAATCCTTCGTGTTATTGTTGTTCTGAAGGAGCGGAGTGCCCATAACACTTTTTAAGCCATTGCTTCGCTGGACCGGTATTTTTCCCATCAAGAAGCAGCGCAAAATTAAAACACGAAATGCGTTTTGATCCATTGTTTTGAAAATAACAAAAGTAACGTCACTTTTAGTACAATCACTCACGAACTAATGAATAGAATATTATGCAATTTTAACAGCTGTCTTTTTAAGGTTAGTACTAATTGAAAAAGAGGTGAATGCAATAAAACCAGTGCCATCTGTGTGTTAGGCCCGGAACTTTTGAGCCCATGTGTTATTTTTGCGGAAAGTACTAGAAACAAATCTTTTTGTTTGCGTTTTTCAATGGATGGGGAAGGAAGCCATTTAATTTACATTTAAACTTAAAAAATACAAATGTTCCCGCTGTTTTAGTAAAACTTTATGCAAACAATAGCAAAAATGGGTAGTGGAAAACAATTATTTCAATTGAGAAAATGATAAAATACTTATAAAATGAAAGGAGAACCATGAGCCAAATTGTCAGAATCATAAAGTGATCCAAGAAAAAATGTGTTCAAAGCTGTCCACGCACGTGTAAAAAATTAAAGGGGGTAGAAAGCGGAAAACCACAGTGCATCAAGACAAATTGATCATACGACGAATCAAAAAAGATCCATTCAACACTGGTGGGGAGATAAAGAAAAATATGCTATTGGAAGTGATAACCGAGCAACCAGATATAGGTTAAAAGAGGCAAGTTTGCCGGCAAGAAGTCCAAAAAAAGTCCATTATTTTCAAAAGAGAATATCACCCAGAGACTCTCCTTTACGTTACAACATTTGTATCGCAAATATTGGTTATATAAGTACAGGGTGGGTCATATAGCGTTTGCTTTTTGAGCCACCTATTTTTTTGAGAATGGTAACACAAATGATATGTCAAATGTGTTCATAATTTACTTAAAGGTTTGACATTTACGAAATGGGACGCTATACGCTTGAACAAAATTGGGAAATATTGAAAACCTATTTCCAAAGTGGTGAGTCTTCTTCTTCTTTTCTGATTTTCGGTGGCTACCTCAATAAGCAAAATTGTCGGATTTGGGGCTCAGAAAATCCACACGTTACTGTAGAGAAGCAAACGCATCCACAACGAGTTACTGTTTGGTGCGGTTTTTGGTCTGGCGGCATGATCGGGCCATTTTTTTTTCGAAAAGCGAGAAGCAGCCATTACAGTAAATGGCGAGCGTTATCGTGACATGCTCAACGAGTTGTTTCCATAAATTGAAGAGGATGAAATGGATGACATTTGGTTTCAACAGGACGATGCAACTTGTCACACTGCCAAAGTTACACTCGAACTTGTGGCTACCGTTTTTGAAAACCAAATAATCAGCCGAAATTCCGATATCAATTGGCCGCCTCGGAGCTGTGATTTAAGCCCATTGGACTATTTTTTGTGGGGAGCCGTTAAGGACAAATGCTATGCGAACCATCCAGAGACGATTGATGCTTTAAAACACGAAATCGAAGTTGCCATTCATGAAATTAGAGCCCAAACAATCGAAAATGTGCTTAAAAATTGGGTTGATCGAATGGCCTACTGTAAAGCCAGTCGAGGCAGTCATTTGAACGATATTATTTTTCATTCATAAATGACAATATTTAATCTTCAAAATAAAAAAAAAAGTTTGAAAAAATATTGGTTAGTTTTTTTTTTTATAGCCGATTCAAAAAGCAAATTTTTCATGGTCCACCCTATATATCGAATGGTCCAGATGAAACCAAGATAGATTTGATCTGATCCGTTGGAAAATGTTACGTGCGATCCTTGAGGGGCTAGGGGTAGTCAGAATTTTCAAAAAATCGGATTTTTTTTGTATTTTCTTAAAGTATAATATCTTAAAAACATGGTGCGAAAATTTTAAGTGAATCCGACAAATACTTTTCGAGTTATTCAACAATTAACAAAGGGCGCTCGGTAGCTCCAGAGCGTTCGAGAGCCAGAGAGCTGGATGCTGCAAGTATGAAAGTGGCAGATAAGCGCGCTAACGTTAACAGTAGAGAAGGTAGAATGCTATCTAGGCAACAGCAAATCGATATTTTGGAAGCTACCATGATGGCTGAAGAACTATTAAATGGCCCATGAATAGATGACACAGTGTAAGTGCGAGATGACACATGCGTTTTACTCAAAACCATGTTTATATTATTTTAAAATAAAACAATTGTCTTGCAAAAAAAATTATTGAAAATTATCATTTTTTCGGGCCTCTGACTGCCCCTAGCCCCTTAATAGGCCAAAAACAATAGTCAAATATGGTGATGGATCAATAATATTACGAGACTGGTTTTCTGTTTGCGTGTAGGTCCAATTTTTTTGATTGAAGGCAAGATGTGCGCCGCGAACTACAAATTTATTTTAAATAGAGCAATGCTCCATTTGCTAAAGATGAGTTGCTTATGAAGTTAATACATTTTTAACACATTCTACAGCATTTCTAATAATGTACTACAAAATATAACAGAGCTTAGGTTCTTGGAACCGATACGAAAATTTTCCGCCAGTGGGCACATCAATTTTATTCTTTCAAAATCGTATTCGGTTCTAGGTTTCATTCGTCGCAATACATCTGAATTTTCTGATCCGTATACCTTTAAACGAGCTGAAGCCGAATGGGATGGTGCGTGACTACCACTCGGCATTCGGAGAACGAAGCTTCAAATCAGCATGAGACACCATGAAACAAGCAACCTAGCTAACCTGACCTAACCTAACCTAATATAATATTAATAATTTTTCGCGACTGGTTTTTCCCTGTAACAGGAAGTAGATGTTATTCTGCATTATTTGTTTGTTTCTATTATATTTTCCAATTAGCATACTAGGTTAGGTTAGGTTAGCCATGTTTCTTATCTAAGACAAGACACTCGGTGGTTCTAAGGCCCGTTGTGATACCTGCATTTGATTTCCAAAAAGTCAAATAGGGTCTGATGATCGTTTTGCTCGCCATATATACGGTTCAAGACCCAATTTTTTGTCAAATGTTCTTTTACAGATAAAGAGGGCATTAGAAGCTTTCTTCATCCTTTCCTCGCTGTTCATTTCTTTCCTTGTTCCGAGAAAGCTTTGAGTCCAGAATTATGTCAAGATACTTGGCTTCGTTTTATGGGGCTAGTGTTACTCTATCAATTGACGGTAACTAAAAACTCGATATCTTATATCTTCTAGTGAACAGAACTAGTTCTTTCTTGACTGGGTCAACCATTAGACCGTTTGAGGTCATCCACTTAGACAATTACCTTAACTCTGATTGCATGAGCCCGCTGATAGCCGAGAGAAACTTCCCTGTCATCATGTTGACTACGCAACCGCATAAGCTACTATCTTGCCCCGTTTCTTGCTCATAGTAATAAGCAATTCATTTTAAAAGTAATTTCCACAATTACGGTGAGGTGACCCCCTTGTGGGATTCCTCTGGTAAC
Source organism: Anastrepha fraterculus (assembly GCA_037575425.1). Classification (NCBI taxonomy): domain Eukaryota; kingdom Metazoa; phylum Arthropoda; class Insecta; order Diptera; family Tephritidae; genus Anastrepha; species Anastrepha fraterculus. The sequence goes on from JAYXIM010027336.1 coordinate 93,812, forward strand.
TGTTTTTTCCTAGACTAGTGATACCTAAGTTCGAGGTGATTACTCTGTTATATAGCATCTGGTCGATCCATCGAATAATCTTTTCTTTCGTACCTATGTTCGTTAACGCTGAATTTATAGATTTTATATCAACATTCTTGAATGCTCATTCGATATCCAGAAATGCCGCCATAGTGAATTCTTTATTTTTCAGAGACTTGTCTATTATTCCAACAACTTCATGCAGTGCTGTCTGTACAGTTTTAGCGTTCTGGTAAGCATATTGGGTATTGCTGAAGTTCTCGGTATTAAGAGTGCTCCTGATTTGTAGATCAATCAGCCCTTCTAATGTTTTGAGAAAAAACGAAGATAGACTAATTGTTCTGAAATCTTTCGCAGTATTCCCTGCTTTGAGAATAAAGACCACCCTGACTTTCCTCCATGAGTTAGGGATATACCCTGAAAATAGGGATTCTCCAAAGATCTTATCTAACCATATATTGTGTGTAACATCATTGGTATAATTTCGTCCAGTCCTCCTGACTTGTAAAGTTGGAAGGAGTTTACCGTTCAGGTTATCTCAGTCTCACAGATAATCGCTCTTGCAAGTTCATCTATCTGAATTTCAGAAGGGCTAGAACTTTGTGCATTGTTCGTCCATTTTTGGTATCCAGGGAAGTGTGTTCGTATGAGATATTCAAGTGTTCCCTGCTCTGTTTCTCTGTATTTTCAAAGAGCTTGGTGTGCAGGGTTCCTTGGAAAGACATTTTCTTGTCTTGGAAACTCAGATGTGTCCTCCAATTCTTCACAAAATCTCATCCAGGATTCTTTCTTTGCCTTCTTTATTTCCCTCTTAAAGAAACTATTTCGATAGCAGTCCCAATCCTCTGCGGACTTTGACGCCTTTTCTGCCTTGTGAAGTCTTCTTGTTTCTCTTCATAGTAGTTTGCGCTCGCTGGTCCACTATGATGGTTGGTTTTTTCCCTTTGGGCTTGCTTACTGGACAAGATTTACGAAAAGCTTCAGATGTCAACAAATTGACGTTATTTTCCATGCTGAAGTCGTTAGTTGTTTCCTCCTCTTCAGGGAGATCTAACTTAGCCATTAGCGTAGAGAATTTAGCATACTAGAAATGGATAATATTTATTTACATAAGTCGTTTATGTTATTTCTTGGTCGCCTCCATTTTTAATCGTTAATGCGTTTCTAGTTAACGGCTCACATAAATATTTTTGAAAAAAAAAGAAAATGTCAGATATTGCCTTGTTTCTATTATTTACTCCACCAGTGTAAATGGCCGCCGGGTGAATTCTCCAAAAGTAGTCGGTCCAACCTAACTGAACATACTACAACATTAATATTATATATGGGAAAGAATTGCATACATATACATACCTACATGCATATGTATTTAGAAGTTTCACTGACAAAATTTCATCTATTCGTTCCGCGTAAACGCAATACACAAACATACATACATAAGAGTATATGGAGTGCAGGTGTTTATGTATATTTCTGGTAGGGGCTTAAACAGACAAATCATTTAATCTAAATTTTATGTTGGCTGTCATGTCTACTTAAGTCAAAGTCCAGTGCATTTGGCAGAGCAACGTTGAAATATCGCAATTTGTGGGATTATTAAACGATTTAATTAGAATTTCACTCATAACTCTAAGTTAGAATTTAATGAAGTAGTGTAGACATGGAGAACTTTTAAACTAAGTACGAAATTTCTTGCTGTGCATGCATTTTTAAACTTTAATAAGCTACTTTATTTCACTTTCAATAAACTTTGCGTAAAAATACTATGTTTTAATATTATATTTTTTACTTGGGTAGAACTTTTCACTCAACTCACCCAACTCCCTAGCATCGCTCAGTCGAATACATTACTACACACAAACACTCACTCCATTAATGAATGCCAAGCAACTGCAGTAGGCAACAGAAATGCATACTTGTGCATGTCGAACAACATGAGTTCGCTGTGACGCAGCAACCCTAACAGGCAGCCCACCCACTACGTATGATTTTTTGCCAATATGCCAGCGCGCTCCATGATGCCACCCACATAGATGCACAGCTCAAATTTAGTTGATCCACAGTGATCGAGTGGCTGCCTGTGCTCCCCTGCTCCGCACCCCCGCAAAAGCCGCCTACCGTATAATAGAAAAATATCAAATGCAAACCGCAATAAACAAGTGAAAAATGTTAATCCCTCGAATGCCAAAGCGCGCACAAAATGTAAGTGATATCAGAAAAACAAAAAAAAAATGTAAAACACAGCAACGAATGCTGACAAATACATATGCACAAAAAGAGAAGAAAATAGCCCACACATGTGTCATACCATAGTTATTTGTATTTTATTTAAATAATTTTCAATGAAAAACATTTATTCTCGCACATACTTTGGCAGTTGGTCACATTTTTTTTTAATTAGAATTTTTTTTATATTGAGACCATTATACGACGGAAGCCGTTCGAAAACGGTCGATATATATTATAGTCCAAATATATTATGCAAATACGGCCATCCACATGGGTGGTCCGGTTAATTTAGCTCGGTTTCCCTAATGGGTCTTTGTTATTTTTCGCGTGCAATTTAGGTACTCAAATTCCAAAAAAGATACACATGGAAAAATTTTTATTAATTAAGGTGAAGAAACTCAAGTGAATAAAACTTAAAACAAATACAATAAAACGAAGAAATTAAATAAAAGGAAAAGTAAGAAGTGAAAATAAACCGCTCCTTAAGATTTGGCACAAGACTACAAAGATTCTATTGGGTTGGGGAATAAGTTGGTAGCGTTTTTATATTTTCTTTTATTTTGCAACGATTTACTTGCTGTTTGGCAAAGGGTAAGTATTCATGCGATAGAACTATTTCTGCTCTACAAAACTATGTAAATTGTATTTTTGAGTTATTTAACTGTTTATTAGGTTTGAGGCTTAGAACTGGAATATCCGGGAGGCAAAAATCAACATTTTCGACATCTGCTCTTCTTTGCTTTTCATCGAGGTAAAAAAATTGTTGAAATAGCCCGGGACAATTGCGACATGTACGGAGAAGGTGTCGTAGGCAAGTCTACAGCACAGAAATGATTTGCAAAGTTTAAAGATAGCGATTTTGACGCCGATGACACGTCCCGCAGCGAAAAAAATTCAGAATTCGATGAAGAACGTCTCAAATCAGTTTTGAAGGACAACGGTCGTCAAACCAGTCGAGAATTGGCAGAAAAAATGAACTGCGATCATAAAACGATTCTCATTCACCTTCTTTCAATGAGATTTACTGAAAAATTGGTAGATTGTGTGTCTCACGAGCTCAACGAAAAAAATAAATAGAGTCGTCTTCAAATTGCTTCTCAGCATCTCGCCCGCCATCGAACAACTTGCGGTCTTAAACAGTGCTTTTTGTACCGAAACGTCACTAGAGATAAAAAATTGTGGCTATACCTACATCAGTATGAAGCAAAAAAGAAGTGGGAGTCAGCAAAAGCCGAGAGTCAAGCCAGATCATCATCCAAAGAAGGTCATGATATGAGTTTGGAGGGACTGCGAGTCTGGGAAACGCTCGAAAAGTGTGCCACGGTCAAAAAGGAGCTCTACATTGCCCAGCTACACCGTGTGAATAAGGCTATTCGACTGGAAATGCCTGATCCACATGACAAAATCAATTCCCTTCACGACAAAGCCAATCCCCATGTTGAAGCAGAAATATATCTCGAAGTTACAAGAAAAACCCGATTATTTTCTTCTGACACAGACTGTATGTGAAGTTTCATTTCAATCTGTCTGCTCAGTTTTTATTTACGGCTCCGGCATTCGAAGTGTAACAAACTTCCGATCGCTCGCTCAGCTGGTGCACAGGCATTAGCTGCCTGTTAGTTAGCTAAATGACAGACCAGATTGTTTATAAGGGAGCGGAAGCATTTTGCCGAGAAAAGAAAATCAGTAATGGATTTCAAACGTAATAGTGGGATTGCATTATGAATATTTGGCTGGAAAATCGCAACCAGCAATTGTTCGTGAGCTCGAGCACCTTAAAGTAAATAAAGTTTTTGTTTATCGCACAATGATTCCAGTGGCATCGCGAAACGTCATGGAGGTGGTCATCAAAAGACTGCAACGTCACATGAAATGGTTCGAAAAGTGAAGAAGCGACTTTGAGCGAAATCCCCGACAAAGTGACAATCAAATGGCGAAAGAACTCAAAATATCTGACCGTAGCATCCGCCGCATTCTGAAAAATGATCTCAAAGTCAAGCCTTACAAGATTCAAAAGGCGAATGATCTCACAACAAAGCAACAACAAGTCTGACTTGAGAGAGTGAAGAAGTTGCTGCGCTTCGTCGAAAGCGGTCAATTTCCCAACATTGTGTTTTCTAATGAGAAAATTTTTTAAACTGAGCAATTCGTAAACTCTCAAAACGATGGGGTTTACTTGACTGACCGTTCATACGAGAATTTAAGTCATCGATTGGCCACCAAAAGGTAATTTTCCAAAGAAATTGGTGGCCTTTCGAATTGGTTACCCTTCGAGTGTCGGTCCCTGTACAAGTCATTTAGTATCGATGTGTCACAGTATTTTCTACAATATAAACAATCAAGTATCGTGCGGTGATTGAATTCCTATTTTTGAAAGGTTTAAAAGCAACGGAAATTTATGAACGAATGTTAAAAGTGTGAAAGAGCCTTTCGCCATCAATAAGTGCAGTAGAAAGATGGGTTGCTGAATTTAAAGCTGGTTGTACAGACCTTGAAGACGATCCACGTCAAGGTCGTTCAAAAACAGCAACAACACCAGAAATCGTAGAAAAAACTCAAGATATCGTATTAGAAATTCGTCGAGTGACTGAAAGAGATTTAACTAGTAGAGGCCCTAGACATCTCATTGGGCAGTGTAAGCGATATTTTGACGGGAGAATTGGGTTTCAGAACGCTGTGTGCAAAATGGGTGCCGCTTTCGCTAACAATGGAACAAACACACAGTCGAATGCGACTTTCTCAGCAGCATTTAAAGTGTTTTCGAAAGAATAAAGTGGATTTTGTGCATCGATTCATCACTATGAATGAGACTTTGGTCTATCACCATGATCCTAAATCAAAGCAAGAGGCTTAATAGTGGTGTGAAACTTCGGCTCGGAAACGCGTTTCTGTCCTGAAATCGGCCAAACAGGTATTCGCTTCATTTTTTTATGATGTGAGAGAAATTTTGTTTGTGGACTACTTGGAAATTGGTAAAACAAAAAATTCTGAATAATATTGTAACCTTCAGGACCAGTTGAAAAGCAAAATACGAGAAAAAAGACCAAGTATAAAAAAGGAAAAAAACTAATTTTCATCAAATCAATGCAACGTTCAAAAAATAGAACATTTTGATAATGACTAAAATCCATGCGTCAAAGCTCGAATTGTTAGAGCATTCACCACTCACCGGACTCGGCCCCTAGCGACTTCCATTTGTTTCAGACCTAAAACAATGCATGCGTGGAAAGCGTTTTTCATCGAATGATGAGGCCATAACAGCTGTGGAAGCATATTTTGCAGTTCTTCTGGATTCTCACTTCCGGGATGCAATTCATAAATTAGAATTGGGAGGCTGTACTGAAAAGTAAAGTGTATTTCAAACCAGATCTTAAATTATGTTTTTCTTATCGAGCCGTATCTTCTTATGTATGTATATGCAATATATATTTCAAAGAAAATTCAAGTTTTCTTAGCGTCTGCATATGCCACTGTGGTGTATTCATGAGGATTGCGATCTTTTATTCTTTTACTCTTTCAGTCGAGATCCCTTAATATTTTTCAGTGTAAATATGCAAACAATTCCACAAATAAGCATTTAACCCCACAAACCGCTTGCACTGCCGCTCGTTCAACTAGGTAACTGTATCCAGTATAAGCAATGCCCAGCGCCGGTGCAGAGTCCACTTAGTTCATTCCATGTTTGCCTCAGCCCAGCTCCCTCCCACCCACAACTCTGCTCGCACATTCGTGCGTGGCATACTCCCCAGTGTCCGGTGCAATTCAATCTAACGAGGTGTTTAGCATGAAATGATATGATAATCATAATTCCAGTCGCGCATTACAAATTTATTGTTGTATTTGTTGTTGCATTCGCAACAATAATTCCTGCAACAAACAGCAATCGCCTAGCAATTGTACGTATATGCATATGTGTGTATGTATGTATACTCTCTTATGTATTTATTGTTGCTAACTGCTTTGTTGTGCGCCGATGAGAAATACGATGGCATGCCATAAAGCAGCAAATAATCGCATTAAGAGGGAGGCATGCGCACCGAGAGACAGACGTGCAGACAAAGGCGAATGGAGTTGCGATTGCGACGAAGGCACTGGCTGATCGGCTCGTCGACAATGTTGGACCTCCAATGTTGAATTGTGGCACGATCATGTTGTTGATAGTCGTTTTTTGTTGTTGTTGCTAAAGTTGCAACGTTGCAACAAATGTTCATTATGGCAATTTCAATAGTTGCCGATATAAATTACTGCATTATGAGAGCGTGTGCGTGCACACAAGCAAATGTGCGGCGTGGGTGTGTGTCAGCGATTTGTAGTTGTAGATTTTTCTATGATACGAACGTAAAAAGTACAAGTGGCCTATTGTAAGTTAGCAGGATGGTCAGATTCGAAGACGACAAATGAGGAATGAGGTGCACTGAGGTGCAGGGCTCTCGCTGCACTTTATCAATGAACACATTTTTCACTGCGTGCCACTATCCGAAGTAAGCGTTTGTTGTGTGGCAATTTTCGTTGGACTTTGAGCGGCAGAGCAAAAAATATTAAATAATAAACAGAGGAAACGCGCCAACTCCGATGTCTTACTTCGTGTGTATGTACGTATGTATATATACGAGGCATACATATCTTACTGCTTAAAAATAAACACCGAAAGTATGCAGCGCCGCTGTAGCTTTTTATTGTAGGTGGCATATTTTGTTGCTATTATTGCTGTACGTTGCACATACCACTGTTACTTGGGTTGCATAATGCATACGAATACAGGCGAATTGAGCGAAATGCTGGCTACTTGCCTGGCTCATGCTTTATGGGTGTTGAAATTAGAGTAGCCCGCGGCGTGAATTTAATTGCCCATCATTGGCGTTGTAAAAACGCTTCTGTTGTAATTAGTATGCGTATCAGTAGCATACAGCGTTTAGCATATTTCACTGGCATTATAAAATAGAAAAAGAAAATATAATAATAATCATAGAATAGTTCAAGAAGCTATGGAAATATCGGCAAAACCTTACGTGGGGAAATAAGGAATAAGTTGGGGGGGAGAATGAAAATAAACAAAGGAAGGCGCTAAGAATTCTTTTGAAATTTCTATTAACGATATTTTGATTTACAGTCTGTGTCAGAAAAAAGGAACCGCGATTATTCATGAAGTCTAAAAGATATATATTTAAAATGAAATTACATGAAAGTATTTACAAAAGTAGATACAATTTGCAATTACTCAATAAGCGGTGTAGTCTTCATCGTTGTCGAGTATAGCCTGGCATCTTCTTCATGCTTTGAACCAGCCTTTCTACATAGCTCGTCAACAAACAGGACTGGATTTTGCGAACGTGACGCACGAGTTGCTTTAAATCATGGACTGGCCTTCCGGCAAGATGCGTTTTCATAGTTTCCACACATTTTCAATGGAGTTGGCGTCTGGGGACTAGAAAGGGACGGTAGGATATGTACGCCTCCTTCAGTCGACGTTCGATGGCGTTGATACTCACATCTATTCCCTTTTTAGCAAGAACTGATCGTGCTTGGCGTAGTCTCAATGAAGGTCCCGCTTAAAAAGTTGGACGATCACTTTATCCTGTTTATTTGTCGTCACTCGCTTCAAGCCGTGCTCGGAAAAGTGATCAATATTTTTGTACACCTTATACCGCTGATTCCACATCACAACAAACTTTTTTGATTTTTTTAATATGGGACTATTATGCAGCAAAAAGCAGAACGAAAGAACGAACGCAATAAAAAAACAACCCTTTTCTTCTGACATAGACTTTATGTATGTATACGTGCATTAGCGATGTCAACCCCGAGATTTGCGAGATACCGAGATCTCGGAATCCGCCCTTTTTTATAAATCTAAAAATTCCGTGACCAATCGATTCGCAAAACTGAGCAGTAAGCGTTCGTAACGCAGTTTTTTTGTAAAACAGCTGAGTTTGTGAGAATCAAGTATTTAGAATGACCGACGCACACAGTAGTTAACCTAACGGATGAACCATAGGGATTCAAATTTCATTTAAAAGAAAGTCGTGTGATATTTCAGTAGCTTTTATTAACCTTTGGTAGATGGTAGACACAGGGTTTTCTACGTAAAGGATACACTGGGCCAAGTTTCACCGCAGTTCATAAACTTTTTCCCACAAACTGGATTAAAGTTTTTATTGACACTTTTTGGTAAGCTTTTAGGAAAAATACATGTAAAATAAATTGTTTAATTTGCTTGGATTTTATTCACATAAACAAAATTTTTTTTAGAAATTGGCAAACAAAATATATCGGAAAGCTATTTTTGACTTCACGAAACAATATAAACTAAAAATAAAGTAGTAAGAATGCAAAAAAATTGCAGAGTCATAAAACTTAGTTAGTGAATTATTAGTTAGTTGCATTATATGGTTTTTGGAAATATACCGCTATTTTATTGCACTATATGGTTCAAATTATTGGGTTGAGGAATAAATGCATAGCGTCTTTATATTTTCTTTTATTTTACAACGACTTGTTTGCTGTTTGGCAAAGAGTAACCATTCATAACTTTTTCTGCTCTACAAAACTGTGTAAATTATGTTTTTGAGCTATTTAATTTTTTAGTAGTTTTGAGGCTTAGAAATGGAATACTCAGAAGGCAAAAATCAATATTTTCGACACCCGCTCTTCTTTGCTTTTCATCGAACTGCCGAAGCAGCCCAGGTCATTTGCGACCTGTGTGGAGATGTAAAAGGCGAATCTACAGCATGGAAATGAACTTACTCCCCAACCCAATAGATATCGTCATGCAATTTTTACATAGCATAACAGCCTATTCCGTGGTCATTTCTGCATACTTATCTAAAAAACAAAAATTTACAGGGTCCGACACTTGAAGTGTAACCAATTAAAAAAGCCATAAATTTATTGTTTTACTTTTATTCAATTCAAAGTAAAAAAAGTGTGAAAATAATACAAAATTAGAAATTAATTTAATTTTGCTTGATATGAACACCTTTTACCTTGACTATGGCATTGAGACGGTCCAGAAACGAATCGCAAGCTGCTCAAATGTGACTTGCAGGTATTTTGGCTCACTCGCGGGCAATAGCTTTTTTGAGCGCCTCGAGGCTGGTGAATCTTTTAGTTCGGACCTTGCTCTCCAAAATGGCCAAAGAGAATACAGGGTTTGATTGGAAAAACTACTTTATCCAAGAGGCCAATAGGTCATGGAGAAATGAAGATACGTGTCTAACAGCTAGGCTACTATGGCCGCAAATAAACAAGAAAAGAACAAAGGAATTGCTTAGTCTCTCAAGAGACAATATCTCGAAGGTCGTGGCTTGTTTAACCGGTCACTGGCTATTTGGCAGGCATTCCTCGAGACTAGGAGTTTTCTCCCATGAATATTGCAGAAGTTGTAGAGATGAGGAAGAGGAAGAAACAGTTGAGCACTTCCTTTGCAATTGTCCAGCCCTAGCTAAAATCAGAGCAGGTTGTCTAGGTAAATACTTTTTTAATTCTCTTACAGAACTGTCTGGCGTGGGGTTGGCATCAATACTACGCTTCATAAGAGCCACGAAATGGTTCCACGAAGGAAGATAAATGAGGTTCCCGTGTAGCACAGTGGTATCACAACGGACCTGTAAGGTCTAAGTGAGTTGGTCGTGCAGACCGACTACCACCATAACCTAACCTAACCTTGATTGGAAAGTAATGAGCCTTCCCGTGCGGAGCGTCTGCCAAGCGATCAACCGCGCGTAAAAGCTGTTTTAAAAGTGTGTAAGGATTTTGCAGTGGCGAAAATGCAGCGGTCGTTGGAGCAACGTTACTCGATCAAATTTTGCGTAAAGCTAAACAAAACGAGTACCGAAACCATGGGGCTACTCAAGGAGGCTTACGGGGACCAATCTCTGTCCAGTGCCCAGGTAAAACGGTGACACAAGTCGTTCAAAGAAGGCCGGAAAAACGTCGAAGACGAACAGCGGTGTGGAAGGCCTTCGACGACGCAAACAGACGAAGATGTGAACCGCCTTCCTCTGCACATCTGCATTCGCCAATATGGGGGTTCCGGTGCTTCCCCACCCTCCCTACAGCCCAGACCTGTCCCCTCCGGACTTCTTCTTGATCCCGCGCCTGAAAAGAAAGCTAAAGGGGAGGCGTTTCGACTCCATCGAGACGATCCAAAAAACTGTGACAGCCGAATTGAACGAGATTCCGGCGGATGAGTTTAAAAAATGTTTCATGCAGTGGAACAACCGCTACCAGCGGTGTATTGACGCTCAAGGGTCCTGTTTTGAAGAATATTAGTTGTATAAGCCAAAAGGTTTAATAAAACTGCTTAAAAAAAATAAGGCTCATTACTTTTCAATCAAACCCTGTAATACGTTATGAAGTTCGGAACGTTGTCTTTTAACCATTCTTGGTTCACTCGAGCTTTGTCAGACGGTGATGAGTCCTGTTGAAACATCCATGGTCGGCCACCGAAATGTGTGTTTGCCCACGGCTTCAAAGCAACCTCTAGAATACTTTCCCGTGGTGGCCAATCGATGACTCAAATTCTCGTATGAACGGTCGGTCAAATAAACCCAATTGTTTGAAAAATTTTCTCGTCACAAAACACAATGTTCGGAAATTGACTGCTTTCGGCCAAGCGAAGCAACTCTTTCGCTCTCTCAAGTCTTGTTGCTGCTTTGGTGTGAGATCATGCTCGCTTTGGATTTTGTAAGACTTGACTTTGAGATCATTTTTCAGTATGCGGCGGATGCTACGGTCAGATATTTTTTTCTTCAGTTCTTTCGTCATTTGATTGGCACTTCGACGGGTATTTCCCTCAAGTCACTTCTTCACTTCTTTTTGAACCATTTCATGTGGCGTTGCAGTCTTTTGATTATCACCTTCATGACGTTTCGCGATGCTACTAGAATCACTGCTCGAGTTCACGAACAGTAGCTGGTTGTGATTTCCCAGCCAAATATAATGCAATCCCACTATTACATTTTAAATCCATTACTTATTTTCTTTTTTCGTGTTTACTATCGGCAAAATGCTTCCACATACTTGTAGACAATACTCTGGACTGTCAGACAGCTGATGCTCGTGTATCAGCTGCGCGAGCGGTCTGAAGTTAGTTACTCTTCGAGTGCCGGACCCTGTAACAGCTAATTACGTGCAATTTTTGTGTCACCAATTCCGTTCAGGCGGTTTAGATGTTACAGAAAATATCGAAACCTTCGAAACTCTTCTTTAAAATCACAGAAATAATCGAAATTAACTGATATGTTAGTAGTCGTAGCATCGCTCAGTAGCTAAACAACGACCATAAAACAGATTTAAGCCAATTGCGTACAGATTTTACGCAAAAATAATGAATTTCGTTTTTCCCAAACTAAAAATAATAAAAGACATTTACTTAATTAGCTTGAGAAATTTTCTTTTATATTCAGAAATACAGCGCGCTTTAAAAAAAAACATTATCAATAATTTCATGGAATTGTTCTTTAATTAAAAACCCTTAAATGCATCTTACTTCCTTTTAAATCAAATTGTTTTCAAATAGTAAAAATTGCACAGACTAACCAGTTCGTTGACATTTGCATCGGATGGGATACAGATTTGAACTTAAATGTCTGTATGTTTGTATGTGTATGAACGGTTATGAATAGTATCTGTGAGCTGCTGTAATGAAATAATTAACTCGGCGCTTTTGCATTATGTTTTATTCCTCTTTTTTGCCAAATACTCAAAAACATGCGCCGAGTACCTATGTATGAGTACGTTTCTGTATATGAAAAGATTTTCTTTTTTTTTGTGGCGCTGCAAACAACAGTCGCTGCGACAACAATGACAAAATCCAAACATGACAAACAGGAAATGAAGCTACAACGGAAATGCCGAACAAACAAAAACCAACGAAATATTTTCTGAATTTGTAATGAATATGATGGCGATTGTGGTTGACAAGGCGAGTACCGAAAGGCGGAGAAGAGATGGGTAACTCGATGCTGAATGGCGGCAAATACTGCGAAAAACTTTTGCAAAAATATCTGCACGGACAAAAAAGCAAAAACAAATACGCATACATGTATAGAACATGAGTGCATATGCACACTTTTGCAACACATGCACGCATACACATGCAAAAACAAAGAAAAAATGTTACCTCAGCAAATAGTATTATCCTTGGAACCTTGCTGTTCTATTCACAAATACAAATGCATGCGTGCACATGTGTGCGTTTCACGGTGGGTGGAACCATTCAAAACAAAGCTCAAATGCATGCACACACTCACACATGCATATGCACTTACATACACACACACACATGCATATACTAAGCATATCGACAAAATCCTTATGAAAATTGTTTTGTTTCGCGCTTTTATTTATTCGTTTGTCGTTTATTTTTTTTTTTTTTTCTGGTTTTGCAAATGTTAACTCCCCAAGACCACTGCGATGAAAAATCGGGAAATTAAAAAAGTTTTCCTTTTTCATATCCATACGCAGCTATGTCCAATACACAATTGTGTTTATGTATTGGTGTTATGACTATACTCGTAATGTGTACAAATTGCAGAGGAATCTGCCTAGTTTTTCATATCAAAACATTTGCTGATACAAAAATACCCATATTTTCAAACAAAAAAATTAAGCATTTTTGAAAAGTGCTCGCTAGGTTGAGGCAAAAATAACTACTACTTTAAATGTTTAAACTGCAAACCATTCCGTGCGTACATAAGTACTAGGTGCGACTAATAAATAACGAGACCGAAGCTGTAAGACATTTTATTTTAAGGCGAGTGGTCTTTCTGTGTTATAGCATAGACAGATGGTGCCGTTAATCGAGATGAACAACTTAATTCGGAATTATCTCAGGAATTAAGTGCAACTCAGCCGCATCAACTACTAGACTTAGTTCCCATAATTTAAGCGGCTTAGGGCAATTTCCGATGGCAACACTGCCGAAAAAGGTCAGTTAATGGAATATCTATTGTGAATGAAAAAAAAACTTTTAAAAAGAAGAACAAGAACGTCTAAAAACATTCATTGCAGTATTAGGCCAGTATTGTCACTTACGAAGCGAATGAAAATATAGGCGAATTAAGCAGTCTCGAATTCTGGATGCAAATCGCTAGCGAATTTGCCACAAAATGGCGCACGAGTGTCGAAAATGATTTTCCGTATCGCTTCACCATTACTGTCAAAATTTGGCTACTGCTTATTTTGTTCGCTTAAAAAAAAGGGCGTAATCCTCTCTTATGACATAAAAATCGTGCTTGGCGACTTCAACGCCAGGGTGGGCAAGGAGGGAATTTTTGGTCCCACAGTCGGAAAATTCAGCCTACACAACGAAACATCCGGTAACGGACAGAGGCTGATCGACTTCGCCGGGGCCCGAAACATGGTAGTCTGCAGCACCAGATTCCAGCATAAAAAGATACACCAAGCTACCTGGCTGTCTCCTGATCGAAAAACGCGAAACCAGATCGATCATGTTGTGATAGATGGAAGACACGCTTCTAGTGTATTAGATGTACGTACGATCCGAGGAGCCAACATCGACTCGGATCATTACCTTGTTGCAGCCAAACTGCGCACACGCCTCTGTGCAGCAAAAAACGTACATCTACCTACGCAAAGAATGTTCGACATCGAAAAGCTGCAATCACAACAGACAGCCAGAAGATTCGCCACTCGACTCTCACTCCTGCTCTCGGAGAGCACTGCCCAACACACCGGCATGCGCGAGCAATGGAACAACATTTCTCGTTCCCTACGTACCGCCGCCGAAGAAGAAATCGGATTCCGGCGAGCCCGAAAAAACAATTGGTACGACGAGGAATGTCATGCTGCCGCCGAAAGAAAAGATGCCGCCTATAGAGCCACGCTGCGATCGGGCGCAACGCGAGCCAAGTGGGATGGCTACAGAGAGCTGAAAAAGGAAGAGAGACGTATTATTCGACAGAAGAAACGAGAGGCCGAAATACGTGAGTGCGAGGAGCTTGAGATGCTGGCCAATAGGAACAACGCCCGAAAATTTTACCAGAAAGTTCGGTGGCTTACAGAAGGTTTTAAGACCGGGGCGTTGTCCTGTAAGAACAAAGACGGCGATCTGGTGACTGACGTACAGAGCAATCTTAAATTATGGAGGGAACACTTCTCGAACCTGTTAAACGGTGACAGCTGCGCATGTCATAGAGAATGTGAAAATCCCGATACCCCAATCGTTGACGACGGAATTGTCGTTCCGTTACCCGACCATGACGAGGTGAGAATAGCAATATCACGGTTAAAGAACAACAAAGCCGCGGGCGCCGACGGACTGCCGGCTGAGCTATTCAAACATGGCGTCGAGGAGCTGGTAAGGTGCATGCATCAGCTCCTATGCAGAATATGGTCGGATGAAAGCATGCCTGCCGATTGGAATTTAAGTGTGCTCTGCCCAATCCACAAGAAGGGCGATCCTGCAATTTGTGCCAATTACCGCGGGATTAGTCTTCTAAATATCGCCTATAAGGTTCTAGCGAGCGTATTGTGTGAAAGGCTGAAGCCCACCGTCAACCAACTGATTGGACCTTATCAGTGTGGCTTCAGACCTGAAAAGTCTACCATCGACCAAATATTCACAATACGCCAAATCTTGGAAAAGACCCATGAAAGGAGAATCGACACACACCATCTTTTCGTCGACTTCAAAGCTGCATTCGACAGTACGGAAAGGAGTTACCTGTATGCCGCGATGTCTGAATTTGGTATCCCCGCAAAACTAATACGGCTGTGTAAGATGACGTTGCTCAACACCAGCAGCGCCGTCAGAATTGGGAAGGACCTCTCCGAGCCGTTTGATACCAAACGAGGTTTCAGACAGGGTGACTCACTGTCGTGTGACTTCTTTAACCTGATGTTGGAGAGCATCGTACGAGCCGCAGAACTTAATCGCTCAGGCACAATTTTTTATAAGAGCGTACAATTGCTGGCGTATGCCGATGATATTGACATCATCGGCCTTAACAACCGCGCTGTTAGTTCTGCCTTCTCCAAACTGGATAAAGAGGCAAAGCGAATGGGTTTGGTGGTGAACGAGGACAAAACGAAGTACCTCCTGTCTTCAAACAAACAGTCGGCGCACTCGCGTATCGGCACCCACGTCACTGTTGACAGTTATAATTTTGAGGTTGTAAAATGTATTTAGGAACCAGCATTAACACCGATAATAATGTCAGCCTTGAAATCCAACGTAGAATCTCTCTTGCCAACAAGTGCTACTTTGGACTAAGTAGGCAATTGAGCAGTAAAGTCCTCTCTCGACGAACAAAACTAACACTCTACAAGACTCTCATCATGCCCGTCCTAACGTATGGCGCAGAAGCTTGGACGATGACAACATCCGATGAAGCGACGCTTGGAGTGTTCGAGAGAAAGTTTCTGCGTTAGATTTTTGGACCTTTGCACGTTGGCAACGGCGAATATCGTAGACGATGGAACGATGAGCTGTATGAGCTTTACGACGACATAGACATAGCGCAGCGAATAAAGATCCAGCGGCTTCGTTGGCTGGGTCATGTCGTCCGAATGGATACAAACGCTCCGGCTTTGAAAGTATTCGATGCGGTACCAGCTGGTGGTAGCAGAGGAAGAGGAAGGCATCCTCTGCGTTGGAAAGATCAGGTGGAGAAGGACTTGGCTTCACTTGGTGTGTCCAATTGGCGCCGGTTAGCACGAGAAAGAAACGACTGGCGCGCTTTGTTAATCTCGGCCAAAATCGCGTAAGCGGTTATCGCGCCAATTAAGAAGAAGAATCCTCTCTTATGTAGGTAAACGATTTAATAATTCCTAGATAAAAGCTATAGAAAGAGAAATTGCAAAAATTGCCACAAAATGACGCACGAGTGTCGGATATTAATTTTCTTTATTGCCATTGGCAAAAAAACTACATTCGTTTCGCCATTACTGTCAAAATTTGGCTACTGGTCAAGGCGAATTAAGTACTGAAGGTGACGCCATTAAAAAACAGCTACTTTACTCTGACGTCAACTCCCTTCGCAATACAAAACAAACGAACAAACAACAAAAATAGGAGAAATTACATGTTTGTGAAAATTCGGCCATAGTAATATTCTGATTTGTCAGATTAAAACTAAACAAACTATTATTACTATTAAATTGTTAAAGCACGAACAAGTAATTCCCCTTCCTTTTGCTTGTTTAATCATCCGCTCTTGCGGCAAGGCGAATTCAGAAGGCGCGATCCTGTATTGTAGTATTCTTGAGCTGGTATTGCTACTTACGAAGAGAATGAAAATATAAGCGGATTTAGCACTCCCGAAGTGTGAGATGCGAAGCGCCAGTGAATTCCCCCAAAATGGTAGACGTGTGTCGAAAATGAATTTTCTGTATTGCCCTTGGCGAAAAAACTGCATAAGCTTCGTCATTGCTGTCAAAATTTGGCTACCGCTTATTCTTCCTTGCCTTTCCTTTCTTATGAATTTAATCGATTTAATAATTCCTAAATAAAAGCTATAGAAAAAGAAAGAAATTGTAAAAATGGTTAGATACACCAGGAAAATGTACGAGCGAAAAACGGAGGATCTAAAATTATTAGAAATAAAAGAAGAAAGGAAAAATTAAGAAACTTTAGAAAAAAAGGTGACACAAAGGAAAGATGGAAATGAAGCAAAAGAAGCTGGGCCTCAAATACAAAACATTGGTTTAGAATTAAGAACCACAGTTAATGAAAATGAAGTCAAAAGTAGCTGAGTATGTGAAGTAATTTTAAGTTTAATATTTTATGAAGCGCATGAATTTAATTTGTGATTTTTATTATTTTTTTTTTTTATGAACCTAGAATAATTTTTAATTTCACTTGTATAGTATGTATATAATATGGAATTCAAAAGTTTTAAATGAAATAAACAAACTCAATGGAAGAAGGTAAATGATTTTGAGTTTATTCAATAATTCAGCCTACAACAACCCATCAGCTGTTTGTCTTCTGGGAGCATAAATCGTAATATGCGTTCCATCAACGCAGCCAATCACATTTGGTATTCCTAATCTAGAGAAATATTTGCTCCTTGATTGTTGCTTCTCTTGTTCGATCATTTCTGTACATATCGAGTCATTGCAAATTTCACTTTCCATAATAAAATAAGCGAAACTGTGAATTGAAATACATTCCCCACGTTTTGTAGGTAACTGCGATGAGCAAGTAATCTTAGCACCACGCAACACAATTTTGACATTAGCGTTATAGTGGCACTGAAATTTATCGTTAATTTTATCCAGCACAAATATAAATTCGTCCTTACTTGGCCGAAAGTTCGTTATGAATCTAAAAATGAAAATATGCAAGTACATAGAAAAAACATAATTTGCTTAAAAACATTCAAGTTTCATCGAAGCGATTATCTACATCAAGTACTTACATTGCGGGCTGCAGCTCCATAAGATTGGAGTAATTTCTTATGAAACGCCTCTGATGAAGAAGATAACCATCCTCGAAATAAAGATCCGCGCTATTAAACATTTAAAGACACACTTACACACACTTTCCAAACTTCAGTTCGTGTAAGTACACAAATGTTTAAGCATAAATGGCACAAATGTCAAAAGAGGAGAAACTAATATATTTTTCTTAAATGGCAACGACCATAATCTCGGCGAATAATTTCATTCGCCACTCACAATGCAAATTTAAGGAGTGTTCGTCAAATCGTTCGCTTCACAACTTTTGTTCGCTTCGCAGCCTTTATATTTTGCAACGATATGATGAACACAGCAGGAGTATTTATTTTATAGTATTTTCCTTTTATTTTTAAGCTTAATAATGCGTTATTCCACTTCAAATGGCCTTCTAGAATATATTATATTTACAATATGAATTACAACCCTATAAATTTTATAATATCGAACTTACAATGTTCCAGATTTCGCGTTCTCTTTGCGAAGATAGTATGGATGCAATGCTAATTCGCAATAGCACCATTGAAATTACATTTTGATATTTGGACCAGTTTGAGAAATAGCACTTTAAGATTTTTAAGATAAATAATTATTCTTTAGTATCAGGACAGCTACTACCTGTGTTTGGTGCCTGCGGTCCATCTTTTACTGACAAAACTGTCCCATAAGCAAATCAGCTGTTCACTAATTCGCGTAACAACCATCGGGCACACCGCAATTCTAATCAGATTAACTGCCCGGCAATCAAGATTAAAACCGTCGACGAATGACGACGCTCGTTCTAGACGCCCCAGCACATCAACAACCGATCAAAATGTTGAGAAAGTGAAATTGGAAAATTGTTATGGAGAAGCGTTGAATCCCAATTAGAGAAGTTGCTGGAGATGTCGGCATATCGGTTGGCTCATGCCATGCAATCTTTTCGGAAATTTTGGGCATGAAGCGTACGGCTGCGAAATTTGTTCCAAAATTGCTGAATTTCGACCAAAAACAACGTCGAATGAGCATCACTCAGGAATTCTTGAGAGACTTCATCATCATCCAGATTTATTTAAAAGTGTCATAAGTGGAGACGAATCATGGGTATATGGTTGTGGCATCGAAACCAAACCCCAATCGTCCCAATGGAAGAGTCTAAGAGAGCCAAGACCAAAAGAAAGCACGCCAAGTTCGAGCAAATGTCATGGTTTTACTCATTGTTTTCTTCGATTACCATGGCGTAGTGCATCAGGAGTTCTTACCATAAGGTCGTACGTTAAATACGAAGTATTACCTTGCGCCGTTTCCGTGAAGCAATACGAAAAAAACTCCCTGAATTGTGGAAAAAAATGCATGGCTTTTGCATCATGATATTGCACCTGCTCTCCCATCTTTGCTTGTGAGAGGTTATTTGGCCCAAAACAACACCGTTATCATGCCTCCGCCACCATATCCACCAGATTTGGCTCCTGCGACTTTTTCCCGTTCCCAAGACCCATGAAAGGACGGCTTTTTGCGACGATTGAAGAGATAAAACCCGAATCGCTGAGAGAGCTGAAGGAGATACCAAAAAGTGCATGTCAGAACTGCTTCAAGGATTGGAAAAAACGCTAGCAAAAGTGTATTATATCTGAGGGGGACTACTTTGAAGGAGATAAAATAGAAATTGATGTATAAATAAATATTTGTTGAGAACCATAAAAATATGTACACCTTATTTCTTGAACACACCTCGTACATCAGTGATGCCATGTCAAGTGATCCAAATATGGTATTATGGACACAGTCACAAATTTTCTAAACATTTGTTTGTTTTACTAGCTTGAGTTTAAAAGAAGTAAACTGAAACAATTTTGACAGACAATTTTTTGAAAGTTTATAATTTTGAGACTTATCAATGTTGAAATTTTGGTATAGAGTTTTTCAAAGATCCTCGGTTGTTTTTAATATTTAATTATTATTTTTTTTTTTAATAATTTTATTACTTTAATTATTATTATTGTAACTTTTTAAATAATAAGTAATTAACTATATTTTTTTATTAAAAAATTGTGTCAAATAAATTTCGTTTTGTCAGTTTTAAAAAACACCTCCTTCAGATCTTTTTCGTATTTTTTTTTTTTTGTTTTTCATTAATATCTTAAATTCAGTGAATCCCTCGATTAATACTGAAATACATGTCGTAAATAAATAAAAAAATATCTACCCTGTGCCTACTTACAAAGCAAGCGTGCAGTGACGCCGACACCTTATTACGAGCGAAAGTGATGGTTGGACTGACTTTTTTACAGAAACGAGTGGTACTGCATTCAACAGAGAAGGCCACACGTTAAACTGACGGTTTTTCTATAGCACTGTCACTTTTCTTATTTATTTTATTTTGCATATTTAGCATATGATGATTTCTTACAGACTATTTAGCAATTATAAGAGCATAAAAATATAAATAAAATTTGTCTTAGGCAAAGAAAAATCAAGATCGCCAGATGTTGAGTTTTAATTAAATTCGCAAATAGTCCTTCCAATAGGTGCATTACGGGCATAATACGAGTAGCCACACCTCGTAAATAAATATATGTATTAATGTGCACTAATGCAAAAATTCCTCTGAGTATTCGTTTTTTCACAAATGGTAGAGATTTTGGTTTCCGTTTATCTTTTGATGCATAGGAAAGTAAAAACCTCCTCTTACGTATTTCATATCACTTGCACACAGACCGCGTACATGTACACTCAAACACGCTCACACAAGGAAATACAGTAAAAACTTCATTATTGGTACATTTGTATATCAATTTGTTCTTGCTATTTCAGTATTATTTTCACCAACAATCGCTAAGCTCGAAACTAAAAAAGGTTTATGGTACTAAATGTATCTATCTGCTATTGTATGTATCTGCTATTTGTATGTATCTGCTATTGGCACAACTTCTCGAATAAAGCGATTTGTGTAAACAATTTCAGCAGAACTCACTTTTATTGAATGAAAAAAGAAACTTTTACCTAAATTTTGTGTCGCTTTCAATGGGTTTTGTTAAAACAATAACTCATCTTCTATGTACATCTTGCCGACATCTTACAGCATTTCTCATTCTTTGTTGCGAAGCTTGGATGAAATTAAAGATCTTTTTCGTGTAACTTTTCATTTAATCAGCATATAGGTAAATCATATTATTTTGAAAGCCTACCCGGTATTAGAGTTTGTGAGGCAAAATAGTTCAAAATTTACTGATAATTATGCTCCAGAATTATTAGTATATGCATACCTCGTTCGTTCCAATTTGAAATGCAGGAGTCGAAGTCATAAAATCTATTTGGTTGGCGAATAAGTTCGTAGCGTTTTTATATTTCTTTTTATTTTACAACGATTTGCTTGCTGTTTGACAAAGCGTAAGTATTCATTCCATAGAACTCTTTCTGCTCTACAAGACTATGTTAGCTGTATTTTTGAGTTATTTCATTTTTTATTACTTTTGAGGCTTAGAAATGGAATACCCAGGAGGCAAAAATCAACGCCTGCTTTTCGGCGAGGTCATGCTGATATAGTCCGGGACTTTTGTGATGTGCATGGAGAAGGTGTTATAGGTGAGTCTACAGCACGGAAATGGTTTTCAAAGTTCAAAGATGGTGACTTTGGCGTCGATAAAACGTCCTGCAGTGGAAGGCCTTCTAAATTCGATGAAGAACGTCTCAAACCACTTTTGAAGTAGAACGGTCTGCCAACCAGTTGTGAATTCGCGGAAAAAATGAACTGCGATCATAAAAAGGATTCTCAGACAACTTCATTCAATGGAATTTACCGAGCATCAAGCAACAAGCGGTCATAAACAGTGTCACGGGTCGTCACGGGAGTTGAGAAATGGTCCCTATACATCAATATGAAGCAAGTAAAGGAGAGGGTAGCTCCAGGAGATACGCCAAAGCCGAGAGTGAAGCCGGATCTCCATCCATCCAAAGAAGATTATGATATGTATATGGTGGAACTGGAAGTGCAAAATGCACTGAAAAAGAATGCATGGTGCACTGGGAAATGCTCGAAAAGAATGCTATGGTCAACAAGGAGCCCAGATATACCACGTGAATGAGGCTATTCGCCTGAAAAGACGTAATTTACATGGTCAAAAAATACTCCCTCACTACCACGCCACGCCCCATGTCCGCCGTATTCTCCGGATCTTCAAAAACGTTCGAAGACGCTGGATTGGAGGCGTTGCTCAATGAGGATCCGCGTAAAACGCAAGAAGAGCTTGCTTCAGTATTAGGAGTTACCCGCCAATCCATTTGCAAACGATTGCATGCTTTGGGAATGATTCAGAAACAGGGGACTTGGGTTCCTTATGAGTTAAAACCAAGGGATGTTGAACATCGTTTTTTCGCCTGTGAACAACTGCTCCAGCGGCAAAAAAGGAAGGGTTTTCTTCATCGCATCGTGACGGGTGATAAAAAATGGATTTATTACAGCAATCCATAGAAAAGAAAGTCATGGGGACTACCCGGTCATGCTTTTACGTCGTAGCCTCGGCCGAATACTCATGCTGCGAAGGTTATGCTATGTATTTGGTGGAACCAAATTGGTGTTATTTATTATGAACTGTTCAAACCAAGCAAAACCATCACTGGAGATCGGTATCGACTTCAACTGATGCGATTGAGCCGAGCACTCCTCGTATCGCTGCTGAAGAAAGGATTAAATTAGGGCCCTACTGGGCAAAAAGTGTTGACATGTTGCCATTATCAGTATTTTCTACGGCTCATATAATGAAGTTCATTCCTACACTACCAAATAAACCGATTGAAAAAGAATTTATTCTGGTCACTCAAAAAGGTTCTGTCACAAACTCACATGAACTTTATGCGCAAGTTATACTTTTAATTGTGTCTTATTTTAATGATGATCCTCCTCCGTGACCTGCCCAGTTTGCAACTTTGATTTATGTTGAGCTTTTTCCGGTTTATTTGTTCTGGTCCAAATTGTAGACTCTGCGAATAAACTTTGATATCATTTACGTACTTGTATAATATACACTTTCATAGTTTAACTACTCAGTTAATCGAAGTTGTACTGTAACTTTCATGTGGGAACGTACTAATTTATACTCACACTATTCTGTGCAACAATTTTTGTGATTCTATTGTCTTGCAAAGAACACTTGTGTGTGTGGGTGTGTGGGGATGTGTGCAACAAACAATGCCAAAATTTT
Source organism: Anastrepha fraterculus (assembly GCA_037575425.1). Classification (NCBI taxonomy): domain Eukaryota; kingdom Metazoa; phylum Arthropoda; class Insecta; order Diptera; family Tephritidae; genus Anastrepha; species Anastrepha fraterculus. The sequence continues at coordinate 116,665 of JAYXIM010027336.1, forward strand.
AATTCATTAACTCATTAAAATATTCATAAGCAGCAATGAAAAAAAAAACGCAAAAAACAGCCAAACCAGACGGGCGCAAAAACACATTCATCCACACATACGAGTACTTACGAGTATAAATCTGTACTTTGGTGGCACTATAGGAAATGCATCCTCTGATGGGGATGTGTGGGTGATGATTCTCACTTGTGACAAAAGAAGTTATGCATCGGAATTTACCATCCTTTTGCAATCATACTTCTCACATGTGCCGTACGGGTGGTAGTCATAAATGGATGGACGCAAATGTCAAGTATGCAGTTGGTTTGTAATTTAAACTTCGATTATTAGTAAAAAGTAACTGTTTACGTTGTTCTTAATCAGCTACCTACGGTGATTCTCCAACTATATAACAAAATGGTCGATCTGTTTCTGCAAAGCTCTCATCATTTTTACTTGAGTTCAACAATTTTTGTTTTTTTGCGGTCTGTGTATTTCAATTAGACGGTCTTAATGGGGCACTCAATACAAAATTATTTAGTTAATTGTTGAAGCGACTTTCTCTCGGTAATTTAATGAAAGCCAATGATTGCATTTTATGTCCATGGCTTTGAGTCCAATCCTGTATTTAAAACATACATTGAACGGATTCCGGTTTGTGTTATCCCTCTAAATACGATCATAACTGTTTTTTTTTTCATTATAACTTGAATATTTGTTATCCGATTTTCAAAAACAATATCTAATAATTCTAGGCCTGGAATGGTCTTATATCCTTTTGAGCTACAAAGTCATCGATTACTTTTTCCCGAAACCCACCTTCTACAGGCTCTTCAAGGTTAACATCCCGTCTAGAAGAGAGTGGCAAACTCAAAGACCATGAAAAAGAGGGGAAATAAATTTCTACACGGATGGATCCAAGCTAGAAAATAAAGTAGACTATGGAGTATTTTCTAAAGAATTAGGATTAGAATTATCTGTCTGATTTCCGGACTTCTGCGGCGTCTACCAGGCAGAAGTCTTAGTCATAAAGGAGGAAACTGTTTACCTTAGCACACACAGGCGGTCATCAAATCAATGGCGGCAGTTATATTATACTAAGATCAAAGGTTGCTCAGGAATGTCTGGCAGCTCTAAATGATATTAGCACCGTCTTCAAGGTAAGCCTTATATGGGTTCCGGGGTATAGAAATATTGAAAAAAAAATTGCAGGGCCGATCAGTTAGCCAAACAGGGTACTAATTTTCCACTTCTTGAAAACAGAGGCATCACTGGAATCCCTATGGCAACTTGCAAAATAAGAATAAAAAATATGTAGTATTCTCCAGGAGGCAATGGGTCATGGAGAGAAGAAAACACGTGTGTCACAGCCAGGCTAATTTGGCCGCAAATTGATAAGAGAAGATGAGGAGAGTTACTTAACCTCTCAAGAGAGAACATCTCGAAGGTCGTGGCTTTTATCAACAGTCATTGCATGTTAGATAGGCACTCTTCCAGTCTAAGAATACTTTCGTATGAATACTGCAGAAGTTGTAGAGATGCGGAAAAGGAAGAAACAGTAAAACACTTCCTTTGTAAATGTCCAGCCTTAGCTAGGAGTAGAGCAGGATTATTGGGAAAATACCATTTTGACTCTCTTGCGGAACTATTCGCTTCATAAGAGAGTCTAACTGGTTCCATGAAAACTAACAGTAAGGTTCCCGTATTACACAGTGGTATCACAATGGACTACTACTACTCTAAGCCGACTGTCACAAATACCTAACCTAACCTAACCTACGAAGTCAATTTCATGCTGAAAACAGTGAACGACGTAAACCCAATCCCCTGTCAGCTGTTACGATCAAACTAATGAGAACCCCATGTAAATGAAAAATTCCTTCCTTCCGTATCGTAGATTTTATTTCACGATTTTTAAAAAATCCCGTAATACCCTGTCAGCTGATTGCTCTCTCACCACACGGTGTTGCCAAGCAGTACATTTCGAAATCATTTACAAAATAAACTTAGAAAAATTATAATTTTTATTAAAATAACTTAAAAACACTGTTGAATAATGTTAATTATAGATAAATGAACTATTTGCATTTGTTGGTTTTTGGCTTTGGTTTATTAAACAATGAAAAATTGTAACTGATAACGCGGATGTGTGAAAAAGTGTGTAAGCAAAAATATCAATGGCAACATTGTGTAGATACAACCAAACACATACACACACAAACCGATGTATTGTGTAAATATGTAATTAAAAGAAGGCAGTTGTTCTCAGGGGATGAGATTTTGTGCTCATTAGGGGCTGCGGTAAGGGACTGCGTACGGTGTTCACTATTTTCAGCATCACTCAGTTATCCACAGTTGTACTGCGCTTAGATTATATTATTTTCGTTTCATCAATCTCCAGTACTTTGAAATTAATAGAAGTTTGCTTTTAAGCTGTTTTGCTAAATTCTTAAACCAAAAAGCAGCAGAGTATAGCGAATGTTGTGAGAAAATGATGTTAGAGATTTCGCAAGTGTCCCATTATCTCATGGATGGGTATGCTGGAAAAGAATAAAGATTTGAAACGACGAAATAGAGTTTACTAATTTAAAAAAATATACTAGTTATAAAAAATTAAGTGTAGAATGTAGAAGGTATTTTCAAATAAAAAATAGAAATTTATTTAAGGTACACATACAAAATATTTTTCAAAAACTATTTAACTTCAAAGAGACTAATATTTCTAATTCTTAACACCTTTTACTGCCAAGCTCAGATAAAAAATGTTGGAAGTCTCAGCGCTCAATTAATGAATATTCATCCTAAAAGCAAGATAAGTAGACTATTCACTATACGATTCCCCACTTGTTTCTCTCTCCACATTGCACTCACTAACAACATATTAGCAGAGAATGTTAATGAAATTTAAACATTCTCTGATTTCATAAACTGCCAATATCAGATACGGCACCATTCCTCACTTGCTTCTCTCTCCACATTGCTCTCACCAGATCATCTCACTAACAACATATCAGCAGAGAATGTTAATGAATTAATGAAATTTAACATTCTGTGATTTCATTAACATTATCTGATTTCATTCACATTCTCTGGTATCGGCACCATTCACAAGTTCAGCGGCCTGACATGCATTTTCGCCTTTATCAAAGAATAACTCTAAAATGTACAGAATTTCTCTTTTCTTGACTTCCATTGAACTGAATGGAACAAACAAAATATGGCAAACGAATTTTTGTAGTGTGGAATGTCAACTTGACAACGAGCATAAACTTTAAATTGTTTGATCGATACTTTACGAGATATCGATCACTACAGCCATTTACCGAGAAAATAATGGATATTTTTTCCCAAACAATATTTAAGGGTATTTGAAAAAAAGTGCGTGTAGCGTAGTGCACATAACAGAAGTGAAACTTTCAAGACAGACAAAGAAAGAGGGAGAGACCCGAGAGAGAATGACAGAGAAGGAATATATATCTAAATAAATACATAACATTTGCAAAGAATACAAATAGACAAAATTTACAAAAAACGGAGAAGGGTCGACCGGTGTAGGTAAACGCCGGACACTAACCATGGCAACATTGCGCACTACTTCAAGCGTTTATCACCCGCACAAACGCCGCGATTCCAGGACCGCAGCAACGGCACAAATTACCACAAAGCAATACCAATAAATCCGACGCCAGAATGGATAGCACTTTATAGTAGCCAGGAAACGAAAATAAGCGCCAAAAATAGGCACTACAAAAAATGCCAAAAAAATTGGGACCAAAAAACGCCCCACACAGTAGACACCAAGGAAATATAACGCCAAAAATATATTTCCTACAAGTTTGCACCAACAAACAGGTGCCAAAAAGTAGGCAGTGTTATTTCTCACTAGAAATTAGCAACCACAAGGAAGAACTCAGGAAAAATAGTCTAAAGTGTATCTTAGAAATATATATAGTATAGCTCTCTCTCTCTCCTTTTCCTCTACGTTATATCTTTTTTCTCTCTCGCGGAACGAAAATGCCGAAAACGTTGCATGGCCTTGAAATTTTACTCTCCATTCTCGCTCGTCCATCGACGCCTTCAAAAAATATTTGTGGACATTTGAAAACAAAAATTTACTCGCAATAATTTTGCATATAGACCAATAAACCCGGATATTTCAGAGAAAAGAAAATTGTATTCGGAAGAGAAAGTCATAAGTTGAATGCTCTCCTCCATTTCTAAGCATCGCTATTCCACAGCTCGTATACTCACCATTCCCTCGCAACATGCTCGAAAGATTTATCTTTGAATTTATTACAAAATCTCTAACTTTCGACAAAGTTTATTACTTTCGTTTACTGGGTTCACCATAGAAAATTAAGCAAAGTGTGAGCGAATTTTGACTCCACCTTGCACCTGCCAGTTCAGTGTTTTGAGGTGACTTTTAGTAATTTGTGGTCAACGCAGTATGTTGCTAGAAAGGACCCGATACAAGACACAAAACGTGCCAGTACATTAAAATACACACACACACACAAGTGCAGCTAAGTGTGTGAGTGTGTAACGTCCAGGAACATGTGGAAATGCAGGACGACATGGCCAGGCGTCGGTGACATGGCCGAAAACATGCCAACCACTGTAACAGTTACAGCATATCATTAGCAACAAGATGTTTCATTATCACCACCAACAACAACACAGTAGCCGTTGACAATAATGACAACAAAGTGACTACAATTGGAAAACATTGTCAAAGCACTTTAGGGCGTCGAAGTGAAATTTCACCATTGACTTGCTATCTGTAGTTGTGAGCAGACATAGTCGTGTTTCAAGCTCAGCTTTTGTTGTAGTCTGAACAAATTTGAAAGTCGAAAATCAATTACATGAATCGCATATACGAGTACCTACTATACATACAACTGCATGCGTTTGTAAAATATTTACATGTATGTAAATATGTATGTATGTACGTGTATGTCGGCTACACGCATACATACTTACATACAATACATACAAACATGACCACCTAAATGTGCCGCCTACTGTGCATTTCGAGCAATTGTGTTTAGTCTCAATAGTGGGTGGGTTGGTTGGTTGGTTGGTTTTGGACATTTTGGTCGGCTACTGCAACCGCAGCGTGTAGTGCGGACGGACAGAACTAATGACATGGTGGACAAATGCAAAACATAACGGTAATGCACTTTGTGCGTTTGTGTTAACAAGTTGTAGCTCATTACGTGTAAACACAGACAACCCACAAAACCCACACATCTCAACAGGCAGTCATACACCCAAGCCTACGTGTCATACAAATGTAACTGCAGATGCGTGAAATGGCTGTGAAATCGTTCCGGCCGACTTCCAACACACCCGAAAAGGATTGCTCGTCCTCGTAGAAACATGAAAAGAAGACTTACATATTTCTAAAATTACTTGTATGTATGTGTGTAATGTATGTAAAGATTGGCTTTTTTTGTGAAGAAAATAAACGGATACTCTCTTAAAATGTATTGTATGGATGCCATTGCATAACTTAAAATATTAATTTGCCATTTTGGTCATTTTTAATAGTTCATACCGAATTTGCAGAAAATGTTTAACTAATGCCTTAAAATTAATCGCTTGCTTTTAACATTTCTTTACTTATTTCAAACAAAGTTACAAACCTTAAAACTTATTTTTGCTTATGCTAAGTTTCAGTTCCAAAAAAAAAAAAATCTTACAGTTTTTAATCGCATGCAACTTTTTTGACGATGTTATTTACTAGCGAAAAACGTTGCATAAAAATAGGCTGCATTCACAAGACTACTTATAATTGACGTCTAGATGGCGCTGCTGAGAACTTTTGTGACATCTATCTTTAAGGACTGGAAGTTCAGCCACAAACCAATGCAGAGCGCCCTCTACTTTTCAAATTTTACTGCTAAATATTTTTAGTACAATTGATTTTTAATGGTGCTCACAGTCACCAACGTAAGCGCAGGCCCGTGTCAACTGACACGATGAAACTAATGAGAGCCCCATGTAAATGAACTCTCACCACCCTGCCGTTCCGTAGTATAATAGATTTTGGATAGTTTCAGTAGAATCGCGTCAGCTGATTGCTCTCTCACCACACAGTGTTGCCAAACAGTACATTTCGAAATCATTTACAAAATAAACTTAGAAAAATTTAAATTTTTATTAAAATGACTTAAAAACAAGGTTGAATAATATTAATTATAAATAAATGAACTATTTGCGTTTGCTGGTTTTTAGCTTTGGTTTATTATACTCCACGAATCTCTCAGCTCAACATTAAATTAAATAAGATTTTTTACTATTTTCTTATTTTTGAAATAATAAGAAAATAAATTACACACAATATAAAATTTATAACACAAATTTTTTCGATTACGTAAAAAAATAAAAATAAAGTAAAAAAAAAAAAAAATTCGGCCAGGAATTAATGTTAAATAATACATGTGGCACGGATAAAGGCGTGTTGTGTTTGAGCATTTGCGCCTTCTCATTTCATTAACATTCTCTACTTATTCAACGAAAAAGTTAAACGAACAGTGTTTTTCTCCTCAGATGTTGTGAATAAATTTTATAATTCTGCTATATAGGTATGTATGCCAGAAATCTCGAGATATGGTGTGGTTATATGAAATTAACCCTCCGTTGGGCACCTTTTTTAAAACCTTCTGCTGGGCACCCGGGACTGGTCAGACTCCCATGTACGAGTATTTACATGCATTTGTATAGGAGTATGTGGCAAATGCGCCACATTTATAATTCATTTTTAAGTGTCGCAGGTATGTATATATTTTTAAATGTATAATGGAAATATATTATATTATGCTTTGAGTTACCTACAGAAGCAAAAATAATCGCTGAAAATAGTTTAGTTTGCGCAAAAACGGTTTTTTGTTTTGTTCTTAATTTTGGCTTATTTCTAAGAAGATTGAAGAAAAAAAGTTGATTACAAAGACACTTATGGTAAATTATGAACTGATATTTTTTTGTGGATTCGGATTATGGTTTTTGAGTGCTGTTGACATACTGGATTATGGCATATAACGAGTTTTTCGACAAAGACGACAATCTCTATTCGCTGTGAGTGCAATGGCTCCTGTTGGTTGGTTGACTACAATATCCTCAGGGATAGTAATTGGTTTGCTGAAAAATTATTCCGTATTCACTATTTGGAATTCACTAATTGAGAAATAACTACTGGATTATTCGAACAATCTTCGATGTTTCCAAGGACCAATGCATGCGATAAAGTCATCAAAAAATTTCATCGTGCATCACTTTTTCTGAGCCCATCAACTTTCTTGCAAATAGAAAATGTTTTTGAAAATAATTTTGATTTTTCGTTAGCTTATATTGTGTTTCTTCTTCTTCTTCTTTATTTAGGATAATTTCCTGTTTCAATACTTTAAACAAAAAGTGCATCACATGGAAAAGATTAAACGAATCTCATTACTTTTAAATTAATATCGCAGTTCAAAGTTCAGTCTTTCGATGAGGTGGACGTCCAGCTTCTCTGATCGGTGGTCTTGTTGCTGTAGGTTTACACAGCAACCGCTAGGCTAGGCGACATTTCATTACGTGATCTCTCCAATCTTTTCGTCCTTTTCGGGTCCATTTAATTACATTCTGCGCCTCGCAAATTTCACGTATGTATGCATCCTATCGAGCGAAACGCTTGTATTTCAACATTGGTAGCAGCACGATCTGTGTCTTTCGAATCCACTCTCACCTCTGCGGCATATGTCACAGTGGGCCGGACAATGTTTTATAAAAGCGCACTATCGAATCTTTACTCATATGCTTATTTTTTCAAATTACGTCCCTGAGGCACTCAGATATGAGTGTTGCTTTTCGCTGCAGATCTTCTTCGTTATCCGATATAAGGGCCGCATCCTCAGCAAAGCATACAATTTTAATTTCTTGTCCTAACTTGCATCCTCGCCCCGCTCCTCTTACATTTGATATAATCTCGTCCATTTTAACATTGAAAGAGATGGGACTCAAATCCGTATCTACTCCTTGCCTGATGCCAGCTACAGTTCGGAGCGACACTCATGTTTCATTTTTTATTCTAGCGCATGTGCTGTTGTTCGTATTCAGATCTTTTTCACCTCCATAATTTCGGCGCTAATCCCGCAATTCCGCAAGCTGATTATAACAGCGTTAAGAAGTACTCTGTCGAATGCTTTACTTAAGTCTACAAAATATAGAAATGCAGGTTTGTTAAATTCGATGGCTTTTTCTGCAATTTGTCCTACTATAAATATAACCCGGGTACCATAAGTTCTGTTACAAGTTAAGTCTTTATAGATATGAAATTATAACAGTTTTTAATGAAGTTTGTTTTATTTATTCATGACAAAAACATAAAAAAAAAATTTAATTTTTATTCGAAATGGCTTTTACACAAGCCTTCAAACGATTAGGCCATTTAGCTATTGCAGCACGCACGGTTTCCATGGGTATTGACGTCGCTGCTCGAATCAATAATTGTTTGAGACCCTCCACATTTCTGTTAGGTCTTCGACAGGCCATGCTCTCTCCCACAAATATGTGGTTCAATGGATTCAGATCTGGACTTCCAGACAGCCAATCTTCTGCGGCTATAAACCCAGGAATTTTGTTTTTTTTTAGCCACTACTGGGTGGTTTTTGCCTTATGGGCTGGAGTGGATTCTTCCTGGCCAACGGTCATTGAAGAAAATACTGCTGAACTGCTTCACCACGCCTTCCAAGGCACCCTTTTGGACCACTTTTGCCCCAGTCTTAACCCCTTTTTCACGGAAAGAAAATATGTAAAAAAACCTTTACAAGACACTCCCCACCAAACCATTACGGAGGCTGGATGGTGGCCACACTGAAACCTTTCAACAACATATATTGCGTCTTTAGAAGTTTTAGTATAGATTTTGTCGTTTTGCTTATTAAAATGAGTGAAAATTGTCTCATCTGTGAAAATAATATTTTCATACCCGTAAACGCCTGCCACCAAAGAATTAATAAACGTTTTGAGACTTTGGGCGTAGGATCGATCGTTGGCTCAGTAACAATGATATAAAATTAGCAAATCCATATGAGTTATTGCGCCACGATATTGACTGCCGTCGTGGTTTTCTTTAATATTTTGTGTTTTTGTTGCCTACAATGAGTAACCAAACACGAGAGTTTATAATTATAGCAAATGTCATTGACGGAACGGATCGTACTATTATAACGGGCAGACAGTTCACCCGATATGTTATGCCACACTTTCGTCCTCTTGCTTCCATTATAACCCAAGGTGGATTTATTAAGGTGACAGCATTCACCCAGCTGAATTTTTCACCGTAGGTATGGCTTACGCCAAAATGATATGCTTTGTTTGTATGTATTGGTATGTTTACATTCGTATGTTTACATTTGCTTGCTGATTTTGACGTGATGGTTGGACCAAATGCAACAACAAATACATGTAGGGTTTTACTTATATGTGTTTGCTGTCACCTGTAATAAATTCGCCTTGATTATAACCCAAGGCGAATGGGTATTCTATCATTCTTGATTATAACCAGCGCCTTACAAAATTACATACATAGGTATTTAAGAGCACAAACTTTTTGCCACAGAGCTCATCGGATGCTCATGAAGCAGGTCTGTTCATGAAGCAAATAATTTATAACAATTGTTACAACTATCAAGCTTTGGTGTTCAGCTACCCAAAAAACTTGCAAAGTAGGGGAAAGTGAGAGAGCAAAATGGCATTTCATTTTGAGGGGAAATTACAAGTTTTTACAGGATAAATTTTTACTTGTAAGAATTTGCAAGTGAGAAAAACAGCTGATCGCAAAGTAAAAATAAACACAAATTTAAATTTGCAAATTGGGTCAAAATTCTACATTTAAATAAAAATGATGATTAAAATGGAGAATGTTAGTATGTATATTTTAGATATAATTGATGCAGTGTATTTGATATACATAACATATATTAAATAGAAATCAGCCAATGATACAAAGATATGTAGTTCTGAATTACAGCCTCCAACCACCCTCGGTGCAGTTTCCGAAATATAAGTTAAAAGGATGTTAGTAGATGTTTTATGTTTGTACTTTTTGGTTATTAACTAATTTAGAAATATTTATACATATATACATACATGCGCACAGGGAAGCAAGAAATATAAGAAAAAAGCTGTGATTGCCACAACAACACGATTGCTAATTGAATGTTCTTCATCTGACAGAGACAATGAAAAGGAACAAATTATTGTGAACAAAATAAAATCTTGTGATGATAAGCTTGTTATTTTGCATTTTATTTGCTTTCTTTTTTTTTAATAATAATTTTTTTAAATATTAAATATTTTTTTATTACGAACAGCTCATCTGAAATTTTGTTTACTTTTTTTGATTTTTGCCGACAAAAATTTAATCAGCTGTTTGTAAAACTTTCAAATTGTTACTGGATATGCGTTCATGTCCTTTTTTTAAATATTTCTCTTTGAGAGCGAATTCTCAGAAATTAAGTTATATTATTATAATTTTTACACGAACAGACCAAATGTAATGACTGCACTAATAGCATATACTTGTATATTTACATACCTTTGTGTATTCGCTTGTCCATTCATCTTTATAAAGCAAACGTAAATCTGTTTCATAGCAAATCTATTTTTAAATAAGCTACAACACTTCGCATGCATACATGCATATACCTACATACATATATAATATTATTATACAGACACCTTATCAACAACTCATAAATATCCTATTAATAAAAACATAAAGTTTAGTATACGAGTATGTCATATTCAACGGCTGACAGTTCACATGACTCGATGGCAATGGATGTTTGATAGAGGTGGTGGATTTTTTTGTTAAGCAAGAAAAATCAATGGAATGACCACTAATTTTCTACGTATCTCTAAAAAGAATACAAGTTAACGGTTTAACACACACTTTGATCTGATGTTGTGATGGTGTGATATACATAGAATATAGGATATAAATAAAACACATAATTTCAATATTTTTAACCTAAATATGATTCCAGAGCCTTTCATCATTCTGCGGATATTCAACTACTTACATATATTTCTTCTCTGGTCTTTCTAGGAGAAAGTTCTGCAAAAAGAGCAGATAAGCACGGCAATTTCTCATACTGAGGGAGCAAGGGAGAGAGATGTATGTATGTAGATTTTAGAATTAGTGGCCGAAAGTTCAGCAGCTTATAGGCGGCTTCAAAGCTAGGGCAAACTCTTATAAGAAGAAGAAAAGTGGCTTTGTGAGTAAAATTCTCATTAAATCGAAAGGTTTGGGGTGCACAATTTTCCAAAGCGACACAAATTTGAGTAAATAAAGTGCATTGGAAAATGTTTTAATTTAGATCAAATATGTTACCGAACTTTTTAGTTAGTCCAATACATATAAATACAGGGGATGTAGTGTCAAAGTTAATTTTTATACTCCAAACTATCGCTATCAAAGAATAGTTTGGATAGGTAATAAATTTCAAAGTGATAGATTCTTCTTAGCGGTAGTATCATGATGAGGCATGAAGGCGCTACTAATAACACTAATTATTTACATGGGAAAGAAAGGAAATGCGACCTAATCGTTGGCTGCAAATTAACTGGGAATGTAGACAGTGATATCAGAGAATGGCGGATTATCGTTTAGTGGATATTATGAAGATTGCCGATAAAAAGTATACTTTACTTTTAATACATATCAAATATCGGGTGTTTTTTTTTTTGAGAACCACAACAGTACTTAAAATTATAACACACAACAGAACTACTGTTTTTTCGTTTATTATAATCTGCTACATAATTTCATGGTATTTATTTTTTGAATATGATATTTGGCATATATCCGCCGCTGCTATGAGTTACATGGTCCATTCGACCAGCCCAATTTTTGACTACTTTTTCCAATAAATCTGAATAATAAATCTGAATGAGCTTAACCAGCAACATGCGACGGAATCGATGGTCATTTGGCTTCATTTCTTACACATTTCTGGTTGGGTTGGAGAATAAGTTCGTAGGGTTACCGAAGACTTCTATTTAAAGAACAAACAATAATTATATCAATAAGTTAAAGAATTATATATTTACCGATGCTGTTTACAACCTCTTCCCAGCTCTCGACCAATTTGTTGATGCCATTCCACCATACCAGGCTGGTATCAAAGAGGTTGTTGAGTCAGTTTTTAAGGACCTCTTTGTTATCGAAGGTTTGACAGGAAGCAGAAAACATGGTAATCGTTCGGGGCAAGATCCAGAGAATGTTGCAGATGCTGAAGGACCTTCCATTCGAGCTCTTAGACTGCGGCTTTGATGACCTATGTAACATGGGGCCTGGCGTTGTCGTGAAGGAGTATGGTTTGTCCATGTCGATCAGGTCTTTTCAGTCGAATAGGCTCATTCACGCGATGTAGCTGGACCATGTAGAGCTCCTTGTTGACCGTGGCATTCTTTTCGAGCATCTCCCAGAGCACCATGCCCTCGGAGTCCCACCAAACACATATCATGATCTTCTTTGGATGAAGATCTGGCTTGACTCTCGGCTTTGGCGTATCTTCTGGAGCCACCCACTTCCTTTTGCTTCATATTGAAGTTTAGACACCGTTTCTCATCTCCCGTGACGATTTGGTACAAAACGCGCCGTTTATGACCGCGGGTTGCTCAATGGCGAGGAAGATACTGAGAAACAATTTTTTTTGTTTTTTTTCGTTGAGGACAATGCCCAGCAGGTTGAGAACGATGTCAAATCGACATTTTAGCTCTTATGTATTTAGATAAAGTAAACTCCCACAATTTGTTAGCTTTGTTCTGGCATTAAACGATTCATTATGACTTGTCAAACCTTACTCAATAGAAATGTGAACACGATTTGTCATTCGTAGCTATCAAACCATAATTGCTCTCAACCATATTGATAACGAGATAGTTTTCATGCAGCTGAAAATACACCCGATAATGTACATACAATGTGTGGATTTGAAATTAAACTTTCTAGTGAACTGAAACACTTTTGTTCCTTAACTATATTGCTCGATGGTAAAAAATAAGAGATAAGGATAAATATTTATTACTGATATATGCGCTTACTTTTGTACTTGATTACTATTAACAATTTGAAAGGGCTTAACTTTAGCTATGAATAATACAGATTATAGAATAAAACTGTATTTTATAAGCAATTAAAATCGGCTCGTAATTTAAATGGTTCACTTATTGCATGTACATATTTTGATCTGCACAATCATTAAAATTTATAATTTGCAATCACAGATACACACATATGAACATACATATGCACCTACGAACAGATGTTAAAACTAGTAAGGAAGGCTAGATTCGGTTCGGACCGAACTTTGTATATCCGCGTACTTGATAGAAAAATTTCATTTGGAAAATTAATGGAATTATACTAACCCATAGGCCCTGGGAGTTGTAGCTTTCAACATCAAGAGGACGAATGAAAAGTTAGTTTTGAGATATAAAACAAAGGCGAGGTGTTTATCCAATCTCAAAACGGGGGAAATATATGTACCAAGTTTTATTATCCTATTGTGGAACACATCAAGATGCACGCGACAAATAGGAGGAGGAGCTCGGCCAAACCCCTAACATAGTAGATAAGTGCTCGCATTTATTCAAAAGTGAGCTTGGCACAGCGTTTTTTTTTCAAAATTTCTTCTCTTGGGTTTATCATATTTAACAAATTTGAGTAATTGCGCTTCGTTTATAAGAGAGGTATCACGTTTTCTTATTTTTTTAAATTGTTTTTAATTTAAATGAAAGAGAGTTAATCGTTGATTCTATTTTGCTAGAGAATGGTCTAGTTGCCGAATCGAAGACCAACCTTTTTCCACATTCATTATCGAAGGTAAGACTTGAAGCAAGAATTTGGTTTTCCAATCATTTTCAAATTTTATAATTAAGCCTGATTTTTATTGGTTATTATATTGACACTACTGTCCGAGGTGAACCAGTGCCTCCTCTACAATACGTCTACATTCTTCTCGACAGCCTGCTTTCGCTCTATGTTGTGAAATTCTCATCTTACGTACATCGTCTTCTACGTCTTGCAACCAACATCGCCTAGGCCGGCCTCTTCTTCTTGCTCTTTCAGGAGTTCAAAAACTTTTTTGGTGGCTCTTTCGCTGCTCATGCTGAGGACGTGTCCATCTTTGCGACTTTATAAACCGCGTTACATTTCGTCTCGCGCTGAAATCACTGAGCTCGTGGTTATACCGTATACTGTAATGTACCCTATAGGGCCGAATATTTTTCTGAGAATTTTTCTTTCAAATAACATCAGTAAATTCACGTCATTTACTTTAAGGAGTCATGTTTCACAGCCGTAGGTGAAAACCGAGCTTCTAATAGTTTTGTACATCTGGAGTTTTTGTTGCTTTGATATCAGTAAAGACTTCATAAGTTTGATGTGGCCAAATTAAATTTTAACTATTTTTTTATTTTATTTTTTATAAAATTATAACGCATTCTACAATATAATACAAACGAAATAACTCAAAGCTCGAAACTTTGTACGAAATGCAAAAAACAATCGAATCCTCCAATTCACGTTAAAAAAACGGATCTTACAAGCCAAAAAAGGTAAATAATGTTTCACATCGAATATGTCGAAATCAGTTAAGTCATTTGACCAAATTAACCAGAAATTATCTAAATAAAATCCTTAAGTAACTAGGACGACTTTCCCGGTAACCCTGTATGATTATTTTATAATAAAAGCTTGCAAACTGTTTTTTAATCTATGTAACTTTATCTTTTACCTCTCATTCTAAGTCAGAGAGTGTTACAGATGTTCTATACCCCACCATGGGTTAAGCGGCATAAAAAACAGCTTTTTTAGTATGTACTTCTTAAACGTTTTTCCATATTGCTGCTGTTTTTGTGATTATATGTGCATAGATAAGTGCATAAGTGGGCATACACTGTACCGCAATAGCCCTGTAGGAAAAATACTGGGTGTGAACTGAAATACTACCAGTTTACTTTTTAGCACTTTTTTTCGATGTGAGTCAATGGTATTTTTAACGCAATATCAATTGTCCGGCCATGCATATGCTAAATACCAGTAAAAATACAAGATCATACGAGCCAAAAAATTCTAGTCCTATATGTTTCTAAAGTAACCAGTAAGTATTCTAAGCGGTACCAGCTGGTGGTAGCAGAGGAAGAGGAAGGCCTCCGTTGGAAGGGTCGGGTGGAGAAGGACTTGGCTTCACTTGGTGTGTCCAACTGGCGTCGGTTAGTCCGTCGGCCAAAATCGCGTAAGCGGTTATCGCCCCAATTAAGAAGAAGAAGAAGAAATATGATTTTTCTTAAAATTAAATTAAACTTCTTTCAAGTACAATAATTGGTGAAGCATTCAAAAATTGGTTCAAATTTACACTATAAAATAAATACTATAAAAATTAAAACAAACTCTTTAAACTGATTTAACAAAGAAACAGAATTTTAGCCATTCACTTTAGGAATATATAGAAGTTAGAGTCTTAGTCTGCTAGTGTTTTTCAAGCAGAAGTCATTGCGATCTTGCAGGCATGCAAAATGCTTAAGGAACACGGGAGCGAGGGAGATATTAACATTTTCTCCGATAGTCAAGCCGCGATTAAGGCTCTGACGACGCCATGGGGCAGAACGAAATTAGTAAACTCCTATAAAGAAGAAATCAAATCAAATCGAATCAATCTCTTGGGTGTGCAAGTAACATTTCTCTGATCTGGGTTCCAGGACATAGGAACATAGAGGGAAATTAAATTGCTGATCAGCTTGCCAGGAAGAGGACTGAATTGGCCTCAGAGACCTCCTACCCGGTCATCGGCATCCCCTTCACGGTTGTTAAAGGGGAATTGCACAAATTATTTCTCATGAAAGCGCAGAAAAGATGGAGCTCCATTTCTTCATGTGCTATTTCGAAAACCCTTTGGCCCCAATACGATATACGAAGGACTCAGCAAGTTCTTTGGACTCCTCGCCATTTAATTTCCAACATCGTAGCTGTGTTTACCGGTCACTGGACGATCGGCAAACACGCGGAAAAGCTAGGGTTACCATTTAACCCCCATTGTAGAAGTGGTGGGGACCTTTCAGAGAAGGAGACTGTAGAGCATTTTCTCTGTAAATGTCCGGGTTTGGCAGCTAGAAGACTAAAGTCACAGGGAGCTCCTTTCTTCGACAACCTGGGGCAGTGCGCCAACCTAAATCCAATCAATCTTCTCCATTATATCAACAGCTCTGGTTGGCTGTAGATATCTGCCTGTTGAAGGTCTCATGATGGTATGAAAACGGCGTTTTAGTGCTACTTGAGGAGTGCCAGGTGCACTTCAACCATTTCACCTACCTACCTACCTTCCTAGAGTCTTAAGCTCTCAGAAGAGCTTTCAACTTTTTCAAATTCAACTCATTTGATTTAGTATGAATCCTTGAATTAAACACCAATATCTGAACTAGAATGCTTCCATACTACTTTAGCTGCGGGGATGTTACGCAGTTATAGAGATACTAATCCTGTTGAAATGGCATCATTTCACGCACTCACCGAAGAAATTTTTTGCGGGCAGGAAAACATCGAAGGAATTTAGATAAAATCTTCTAAAACACGAGGTATCAATATTAAAATTTCTTTACACACATTTTGGCTTTCTTGATTTCTCTTAGCAAGGCTAAGCTTAGTAATTTACGAAGCACGTTTGCAATTATTGATAATGATAATAATGAGACTTTTAAAAATGACGATTAGCTGTCAATAGTGAATAATTCCTAGACGGTACCTTTTTTATGTCATCTTTGATAAAGGGTGGCGCAAAATTAATCGTGAGGCGCAAAATTAACCATTCAACTTTTTACTAAAGAAAAAAATTATTTTGAATGACGGAAATCTTTATTTTGACCCTTACGTGCTCCATTGCTTGTCTGTGTGTATGCTGCAGCTGTCTAGCTCACAAGTGTCAAATATGATTGCCGTAGGACGATATTTGCGATATTTTTGATATTATAAATCTTTCCATAATTGATTAATTCTGCGCCACCTGTTATTTGTCAAATAGACAGATGTCAAATTTTACACAGAACAATGCGTTAAAATTATTGAAATTTATTAAAAAATTAGTCGATATTTAAAAACAACATATCGCAAAATACTTGATTTTTTTGGAGGACATAATCGTATGAATGAGCCAAAAATTCAAATGTTGGTGAAAATTTTCAAGAAACTGGTGCTGCCGAGATTAGAAAAACGGACTGGCAGGCCAAAAACTGGACGTTCTGTTGAAAATTTTGCTTGCGCTAGAGCAGCACAACCTTCAACACCGAAATGTCGACGTACTCACCAATTAGGCATTCAAAAATCGACTGTTTGCCGAATTTTACGAGTAGGCGGTCTCATGGTGGACATTTAAATGATGTAATTTTTAACATGCATATAATTGTTAAAAGCCGCATTTTGAATGAAAATAGTGAAACCTGAAAGAATCTAAATTTTTACATTTTTTATTTTAAAACAATATCTAGGTGCATCTTTAAAAAAACCTGTATAAGCATTTATTTTTTGATACTCAACTGTCTTGCAGGGAAACGTGAAGCATGAAACAGTGTGAGAGAGAGAGAGAGAGTAAAAAGAGCGATTTTATTAAGCAATCAGCAAAGAACTTTTTGAAGTTATAAGTAAAGTTGCCACATTGAGTAATTTACTCTTTGTTTTTTTAATGGAAGCCAATGAAAACAAAGAGATAATATTTTCTTAACACGTTCGCGAACACTAAAACTTTCAGAGAGCTGCAAAAATAGACAGACAATTATTTTTGAAACTAACTGTAATATCCAAAATCTGATTATACATATATTATAAGAGTAGTCAAAACATCGTATTTTAACTGTTATATGAAAGTACTTAATGAATCAAATGGTCATTAATTTGAAATGTATATTAATTACAAAAACTTAAAGTTACATGAAATTAAATGAACAAGGCAAGGAACAAAGGATATCTGATTGAAATCTTCTGTAATATTGAATTTCGTGCAAAATCAGTAGGCCTTAGAATAAATCAAGGCAAAACTAAATATCTGAAGGTCTCCCGCAGCCAGAAAGACGAAGTCCTGAAAACATCCAAATCGGGACATTAACCTTTGAAGGTGTTCAACACTTGAAATATTTGGGGGTGTTAATAAAAAATGACAACAGTAGTTACGACACAATACAAGACAGAATAATGGCAGCAAACAAAGCATATTACGCCCACACAAATTTGCTGAAGTCCAAACTGCTCACCCGTGAATGTAAACTCCGCCTCTACCAGTCAATAATACTACCGCTGCTTTCCAACGGCTGCGAGTGCTGGACATTGACAAGCAAAGACGAAAGTAGCTTAAGAGTTTTCGAACGAAAAGTACTCCGAAGGGTGTTTGGCCCCATACGCTGCAACGATGGAACGTACCGAGTACGCTACAACGATGAGTTGCTAAACTTATGCCAGGGAGAAGACGTCGTGAAATACATTAAATCCCAAAGGCTTCGATGGTTAGGGCACACTGTGCGCATGGAAGACAGCCGCCCCCAAAAATCTTTTTTATCAACGAATTGTCTAATGGCCCAAGCCCGAGGACGTCCAAGGTTAACCTGGCTTGACCAAGCCATAGCCGACCTGAAAAAGCTACAAGTTAGGAGCTGGAGAACTGTTGCTATGAACCGTGAAGATTGGAAGAGTATTGTGGATGAAGCTAAAGCTCATCCTGAGCTGTAATCGCTACTTGATGATGATGATTTTGCAGGAATGTATAACATTTAACATTTGTGTTACACTAACTATAATCTCAATGCAATATATCTTTAAAAATTCACATAACATTAGTCATGGCATGATAACAGAGGAGTTCCCGCTTTGTCCATAATAAAATTATTCGAATAGTCTAATGGTCTGCAAGAATTATTGCTACTAGACTGAAATAAATACATACATGAATAAATAAAAGGAGACGGATTTCTATAAAAGTAGTGAGTATTATTTTTTGGACGTAGCTAAAATTATGCTAATAGCAATGAGTAGAAATACATTTCTATTAATTAAAACTGTAAACCAAATTCCTTTTAGCAATATAACGGAATCGAAATAGATATAGACTTGCTCACCCCAAAGTTACAGAATACCGTTTGCACAGCTGTCAGATGTATTACTTCAGCAGCATTCCCTAAAAACTTATGGTGTTACAACGCTAACAACAAAAATGAAATAAGGAAGCGATTTATCCATACATAATTGCTCCTACATCCATGCCCACGTTGACCCAAGTAAAAATTTAAATATCCCCTCACAAAGAGTTTAGGGAAATATTAAGATATCTCAAAGAAACTCATGCCAATATTTATAAAGAAGTGGTTAGCATTAGTAATATTAAAAAATTATATTTATCAGTAAACAATAAAATAAATAAATAAATTAGAAAAATAAAAAAATAGAAATTACAAAGATGTTTTCTTAATTTTTTTGGTTGTTTTTCTAGGTATGAAAACACAATCTAGTGGCATCCATGGTATAATTAAATACCGTGAGCTTAAAAGCTCTTCATGTACCGTGATACCTTCTAGGAATATTTTATAGATGGGAACACTGCATTATACATATACTGCATTACAAATAGCGTAATCTGATACAATACTGATAATGCGAATTAAATTTCATTATCAGAAAAATGTTACTGGTTACTGAAAAATATTGCGGTAAAAATATTTTTTTACTGATTACTGGATAAAAATTGCAATAAAAATATTTTTTTACTGATTACTGAAAAAAAATTGCAGGACAAATATTTTTTTACTGATTACTGAATACAATTTTTTTTGTTGATTACTGAATACAAATTTCGGTAAAAATATTTTTTACTGATCACAGGAAAAAAATTGCAGTTAAAATATTTTTTTACTGATTACTGAATACAAATTGCAGTAAAAAAGATTTTTACTGGTTACTGAAAAAAATTGCGGTAAAAATATTTTTTTACTGATTACTGGATAAAAATTGCAATAAAAATATTTTTTTACTGATTACTGAAAAAAAATTGCAGGAAAAATATTTTTTTACTGATTACTGAATACAATTTTTTTTGTTGATTACTGAATACAAATTTCGGTAAAAATATTTTTTACTGATTACAAGAAAAAAAATTTTTTACTGATTACTGGAAAAAAATTACAGTAAAAATATTTTTTTACTAATTACAGGAAAAAAATTGAAGTAAAAATATTTTTTTACTGATTACTGGAGAAAAATTGCAGTAGAAATATTTTGTTACTGATTACGGAATACATATTTTTTTACTTTTTTATGTTACTGGTTACTGAAAAAAATTTCAGTAAAAATATTTTTTTACTAATTACAGGAAAAAAATTGCAGTAAAAATATTTTTTACTGATTACTGGAAAAAAATTGCAGTAAAAATATTTTTTTACTGATTACTGGAGGCTCTGACGACGCCATGGGGCAGAACGAAATTAGTAAACTCCTATAAAGAAGAAATCAAATCAAATCGAATCAATCTCTTGGGTGTGCAAGTAACATTTCTCTGATCTGGGTTCCAGGACATAGGAACATAGAGGGAAATTAAATTGCTGATCAGCTTGCCAGGAAGAGGACTGAATTGGCCTCAGAGACCTCCTACCCGGTCATCGGCATCCCCTTCACGGTTGTTAAAGGGGAATTGCACAAATTATTTCTCATGAAAGCGCAGAAAAGATGGAGCTCCATTTCTTCATGTGCTATTTCGAAAACCCTTTGGCCCCAATACGATATACGAAGGACTCAGCAAGTTCTTTGGACTCCTCGCCATTTAATTTCCAACATCGTAGCTGTGTTTACCGGTCACTGGACGATCGGCAAACACGCGGAAAAGCTAGGGTTACCATTTAACCCCCATTGTAGAAGTGGTGGGGACCTTTCAGAGAAGGAGACTGTAGAGCATTTTCTCTGTAAATGTCCGGGTTTGGCAGCTAGAAGACTAAAGTCACAGGGAGCTCCTTTCTTCGACAACCTGGGGCAGTGCGCCAACCTAAATCCAATCAATCTTCTCCATTATATCAACAGCTCTGGTTGGCTGTAGATATCTGCCTGTTGAAGGTCTCATGATGGTATGAAAACGGCGTTTTAGTGCTACTTGAGGAGTGCCAGGTGCACTTCAACCATTTCACCTACCTACCTACCTTCCTAGAGTCTTAAGCTCTCAGAAGAGCTTTCAACTTTTTTCAAATTCAACTCATTTGATTTAGTATGAATCCTTGAATTAAACACCAATATCTGAACTAGAATGCTTCCATACTACTTTAGCTGCGGGGATGTTACGCAGTTATAGAGATACTAATCCTGTTGAAATGGCATCATTTCACGCACTCACCGAAGAAATTTATTGCGGGCAGGAAAACAACGAAGGAATTTAGATAAAATCTTCTAAAACACGAGGTATCAATATTAAAATTTCTTTACACACATTTTGGCTTTCTTGATTTCTCTTAGCAAGGCTTAGCTTAGTAATTTACGAAGCACATTTGCAATTATTGATAATGATAATAATGAGACTTTTAAAAATGACGATTAGCTGTCAATAGTGAATAATTCCTAGACGGTACCTTTTTTATGTCATCTTTGATAAAGGGTGGCGCAAAATTAATCGGGAGGCGCAAAATTAACCATTCAACTTTTTACTAAAGAAAAAAAATTATTTTGAATGACGGAAATCTTTATTTTGACTCTTACGTGCTCCATTGCTTGTCTGTGTGTATGCTGCAGCTGTCTAGCTCACAAGTGTCAAATATGATGGCCGTAGGACGATATTTGCGATATTTTTGATATTATAAATCTTTCCATAATTGATTAATTCTGCGCCACCTGTTATTTGTCAAATAGACAGATGTCAAATTTTACACAGAACAATGCGTTAAAATTATTGAAATTTATTATAAAAATAGTCGATATTTAAAAACAACATATCGCAAAATACTTGATTTTTTTGGGGGACATAATCGTATGAATGAGCCAAAAATTCAAATGTTGGTGAAAATTTTCAAGAAACTGGTTCTGCCGAGATTAGAAAAACGGACTGGCAGGCCAAAAACTGGACGTTCTGTTGAAAATTTTGCTTGCGCTAGAGCAGCACAACCTTCAACACCGAAATGTCGACGTACTCACCAATTAGGCATTCAAAAATCGACTGTTTGCCGAATTTTCCGAGTAGGCGGTCTCATGGTGGACATTTAAATGATGTAATTTTTCACATGCATATAATTGTTAAAAGCCGCATTTTGAATGAAAATAGTGAAACCTGAAAGAATCTAAATTTTTACATTTTTTATTTTAAAACAATATCTAGGTGCATCTTTAAAAAAACCTGTATAAGCATTTATTTTTTGATACTCAACTGTCTTGCAGGGAAACGTGAAGCATGAAACAGTGTGAGAGAGAGAGAGAGAGTAAAAAGAGCGATTTTATTAAGCAATCAGCAAAGAACTTTTTGAAGTTATAAGTAAAGTTGCCACATTGAGTAATTTACTCTTTGTTTTTTTAATGGAAGCCAATGAAAACAAAGAGATAATATTTTCTTAACACGTTCGCGAACACTAAAACTTTCAGAGAGCTGCAAAAATAGACAGACAATTATTTTTGAAACTAACTGTAATATCCAAAATCTGATTATACATATATTATAAGAGTAGTCAAAACATCGTATTTTAACTGTTATATGAAAGTACTTAATGAATCAAATGGTCATTAATTTGAAATGTATATTAATTACAAAAACTTAAAGTTACATGAAATTAAATGAACAAGGCAAGGAACAAAGGATATCTGATTGAAATCTTCTGTAATATTGAATTTCGTGCAAAATCAGTAGGCCTTAGAATAAATCAAGGCAAAACTAAATATCTGAAGGTCTCCCGCAGCCAGAAAGACGAAGTCCTGAAAACATCCAAATCGGGACATTAACCTTTGAAGGTGTTCAACACTTGAAATATTTGGGGGTGTTAATAAAAAATGACAACAGTAGTTACGACACAATACAAGACAGAATAATGGCAGCAAACAAAGCATATTACGCCCACACAAATTTGCTGAAGTCCAAACTGCTCACCCGTGAATGTAAACTCCGCCTCTACCAGTCAATAATACTACCGCTGCTTTCCAACGGCTGCGAGTGCTGGACATTGACAAGCAAAGACGAAAGTAGCTTAAGAGTTTTCGAACGAAAAGTACTCCGAAGGGTGTTTGGCCCCATACGCTGCAACGATGGAACGTACCGAGTACGCTACAACGATGAGTTGCTAAACTTATGCCAGGGAGAAGACGTCGTGAAATACATTAAATCCCAAAGGCTTCGATGGTTAGGGCACACTGTGCGCATGGAAGACAGCCGCCCCCAAAAATCTTTTTTATCAACGAATTGTCTAATGGCCCAAGCCCGAGGACGTCCAAGGTTAACCTGGCTTGACCAAGCCATAGCCGACCTGAAAAAGCTACAAGTTAGGAGCTGGAGAACTGTTGCTATGAACCGTGAAGATTGGAAGAGTATTGTGGATGAAGCTAAAGCTCATCCTGAGCTGTAATCGCTACTTGATGATGATGATTTTGCAGGAATGTATAACATTTAACATTTGTGTTACACTAACTATAATCTCAATGCAATATATCTTTAAAAATTCACATAACATTAGTCATGGCATGATAACAGAGGAGTTCCCGCTTTGTCCATAATAAAATTATTCGAATAGTCTAATGGTCTGCAAGAATTATTGCTACTAGACTGAAATAAATACATACATGAATAAATAAAAGGAGACGGATTTCTATAAAAGTAGTGAGTATTATTTTTTGGACGTAGCTAAAATTATGCTAATAGCAATGAGTAGAAATACATTTCTATTAATTAAAACTGTAAACCAAATTCCTTTTAGCAATATAACGGAATCGAAATAGATATAGACTTGCTCACCCCAAAGTTACAGAATACCGTTTGCACAGCTGTCAGATGTATTACTTCAGCAGCATTCCCTAAAAACTTATGGTGTTACAACGCTAACAACAAAAATGAAATAAGGAAGCGATTTATCCATACATAATTGCTCCTACATCCATGCCCACGTTGACCCAAGTAAAAATTTAAATATCCCCTCACAAAGAGTTTAGGGAAATATTAAGATATCTCAAAGAAACTCATGCCAATATTTATAAAGAAGTGGTTAGCATTAGTAATATTAAAAAATTATATTTATCAGTAAACAATAAAATAAATAAATAAATTAGAAAAATAAAAAAATAGAAATTACAAAGATGTTTTCTTAATTTTTTTGGTTGTTTTTCTAGGTATGAAAACACAATCTAGTGGCATCCATGGTATAATTAAATACCGTGAGCTTAAAAGCTCTTCATGTACCGTGATACCTTCTAGGAATATTTTATAGATGGGAACACTGCATTATACATATACTGCATTACAAATAGCGTAATCTGATACAATACTGATAATGCGAATTAAATTTCATTATCAGAAAAATGTTACTGGTTACTGAAAAATATTGCGGTAAAAATATTTTTTTACTGATTACTGGATAAA
Source organism: Anastrepha fraterculus (assembly GCA_037575425.1). Taxonomy (NCBI): domain Eukaryota; kingdom Metazoa; phylum Arthropoda; class Insecta; order Diptera; family Tephritidae; genus Anastrepha; species Anastrepha fraterculus. The sequence continues at coordinate 141,255 of JAYXIM010027336.1, forward strand.
AATTGCAATAAAAATATTTTTTTACTGATTACTGAAAAAAAATTGCAGGACAAATATTTTTTTACTGATTACTGAATACAATTTTTTTTGTTGATTACTGAATACAAATTTCGGTAAAAATATTTTTTACTGATCACAGGAAAAAAATTGCAGTTAAAATATTTTTTTACTGATTACTGAATACAAATTGCAGTAAAAAAGATTTTTACTGGTTACTGAAAAAAATTGCGGTAAAAATATTTTTTTACTGATTACTGGATAAAAATTGCAATAAAAATATTTTTTTACTGATTACTGAAAAAAAATTGCAGGAAAAATATTTTTTTACTGATTACTGAATACAATTTTTTTTGTTGATTACTGAATACAAATTTCGGTAAAAATATTTTTTACTGATTACAAGAAAAAAAATTTTTTACTGATTACTGGAAAAAAATTACAGTAAAAATATTTTTTTACTAATTACAGGAAAAAAATTGAAGTAAAAATATTTTTTTACTGATTACTGGAGAAAAATTGCAGTAGAAATATTTTGTTACTGATTACGGAATACATATTTTTTTACTTTTTTATGTTACTGGTTACTGAAAAAAATTTCAGTAAAAATATTTTTTTACTAATTACAGGAAAAAAATTGCAGTAAAAATATTTTTTACTGATTACTGGAAAAAAATTGCAGTAAAAATATTTTTTTACTGATTACTGGAGAAAAATTGCAGTAGAAATATTTTGTTACTGATTACGGAATACATATTTTTTTATTAATTACTGAATACAAATTTCAGTAAAAATATTTTTTACTGATTACTGGAGAAAAATTGCTGTAAAAATATTTTTTACTGATTACTGGAAGTTTTAACTATTAATTTTTGTTTTACTTGCACAGCAAAAATCAAATCCGTGGTGTATGAGAAATCCAGTTTGTGGTTAGACATTCACAAAATGGGTCCTTATTTACTTGAGCAAAGTTGGGAAAAATAAGGAACATATGCACTAAAAACCCTTGGTTGAAAATTTGAATTTCCACCGGTGAATCCATATTTTTAGATGGAGCTCATTTCCATCTCAGCTGCTGCCAAAACGGTGATGTGAATTCACACTAATTTACCTTTCTTGATGGAACAATTTATTTTATTTTTTTTAGCAATTTATTTGCATATGTATATATCCACTTGTGTCAGCATACATACTTAGTACATACATAGAAAATGAGTCAGCAACAATTATATTCTTTGTACTCACAAAGCATTCTCATTCGCTTCATTTGTATTCGCATACAGCAGTTACAATCGTCTTCTGAACCGCATACATACTATTTGTATAAATATACTCGTACCTATAATTCTACGTATGTATGTACATATTTATGCATAGCGAGCGGCGAAATAATTTCCTACAGTGCCACTTTATTTAGGGGCATCAATCGTGCCCGATAACAACTGGCTTCGAACGTAGTCTCGCGCTCGCGCACTTGTTGGCAGCTCACTCTACATGCAATAGCCAACAAGCCACAACCAACAATCAAGAGACAAGAGACAAGTTCAACTGAAACCTTAATGTGCTTGGCGGCGTTTAGCATACAGTTTTATACATTGTACAGAAATGGATCTGTACAATGCTTTTATATCAGTGCATAAGCCAGTTCCGTATTAGTTTCTAAAGAAACGCGTAGCTAAACAATTCGAAAGACTTCTTGAGGCGCGACTAAAAACATCAGAGTACCAAGTTGGATAATTTTGGTTACAGTCTCGAGACAAGCGCAATTTGATTAAAAAGGAAGGAAAGAAGAAAACGACAAAAATACCAAAGTGCAGCAGCTGTAGAGAATTCTTACAAGTTGTGTGACGCATGCTTGCTTGCCTTCAAACGACTCTTGCTTTCAATGACAATAACAGTGAAACGAAATTACACAAAATTACCCATCGTTCCGTAGCATAATAAACCTAAATTATGAGAAAGTGAGAGAAAATTGCTTTGTTTACATTACGGTAGCGTATTTTAAAGAAAGCGCCAAAAAAAGGAGTACTTAAAATAAATATTTATAATTCATTTATTGTGACAAAGTGAAACCTTCATTATTTGGCAGTTCAACGCAAAAGCTCAATGACAAACAGAGAAAAAATACATAGGCACTTGACGAGAATTTAATGTGAGGCAAAGTATACAAGTAAATGCAAAGTTTCATATGTAAAAATACAAAGAATATACAAGTATAAAAGCTAAACAATAAAGTGATAAATAACAAGAACAAAAGCGAAAACATATAACATACTTACATATAAGCTCGGATATCGGGTGAGTGTCGAAGCACGCAATCGGCCGGTAAAACAAATAGAATCTCATTCAAACTATTTGTAATTTAATAATTTATTTTCTTACCTTCACACAGCGAAAACACCACGCGTTTAACTCACATAAATACAAACATACAAAGAGAAAAATTTACAATTAAAATTTTACACGCAAGTCGAAAGCCAAAAACTACAGTACCTCCAAACATACATAAGTAAATAAATAAAGAATAAATATAATTACTATTTTAAACATTAACGCCATATACGCATGAACACCGAAATGTCCAGCATACCAAGTATCAGCGATGAACAGGAAACTACTTTGAAGCAGGTGAGCAAATCGATTTATTGGCAAGAGATATTGAGTGCTAGTAGTTTTTTTCTTTAAATAGAATAGCGTACTTAATACGTTTATAGACGGTAATTGTTTACATCGAACTACTATGTATAGTGCATAGGAATATTTGGCACGTAAGTTCAATGTTGTAGTGATTGCTAGTTGAGGCAATATAAAATACGTGTGCATGAATACCCAGCAGGTACTTAAACTATGTATACATTGCAAACTGGTATTTGGAATTAAATGAGCCAAAGGAACTAGTACGAGTTCTTTCTCTTCGATACAAAAACGAAACCATGATACAATAACCATCTGACAACCAAACAGATTATCACATTTCTTACAACCATTTCGCTTTCCAAAAATCTTTTATTTATTTGTTATTTAATGCGCAATGTAACCAAAACGTAGTATTGTTCTGAAAATTGAAAAAGCTGACAAAGGGAATTGTTGCTTTTGAATTTTTTATATGCGCTATTAGAAAGAGTAAGCAACCGTTAACGCTAAGTTCGCAAAAACAGCCAACGTTTCGAAGCCCTCACGGTACAAACTCGAAGAAATTTTCCGTGTATATGTATGTACGAGGGGGGTTCAACAAGTACTCGTGTTAGAAATGAAGACACCATTTTTTTTTAACATAGTCTCCTTTTAGAAAGATACACTTCTCCCAACACTTCGGCCTTTCTTTTAACCCCTGCAAAAAATAGATTTGTCGAACTCTCCAAAATACGTCTCTGTCTCGGCGATGACTTCCTATTGTTTTGATTGTTGTTTCTGGTATGTAATGATGAATCAAGGTTTCATCAACGGTGACAACTCGACGCAAAAATTTCTTCGGATCTCGCTTAAATTGCTCCAAACACTGATTCGACGTTAACAGCCGCACCCGCTTATTGTTGCTTGTGAACAATTGCGGCATCCATCGGGCCAACAATTTTTTCATCGTCAACTTTTCATGAAAAATATTAATTGCCGTTCTGGCCGACACACCGCGCACTTCGACGAATGGTCAATTAGCGAGAATGATGTCGTGGTCTTTTTGAATGATTTCCTCGGAAACCATGTGTGCCGGGCCTCCTGGTCGCTCCTCATCAAAAACGGGTGTTCGCCCTCGTTTAACCAATAACTAACTGTGGTCATAGATGGCGAAGTGTCCCCCCCATAAACAGCACTCAACTTTGCTTTTATCTCCTCGCATCTTTTACTATCCAAAAACAAAAAGCGAAGTACCGAACAATACTGCTCTTTCTCCATCTTAGCGAAAATCACGAAATACATCTTACTCGAATAGCTGTCAAATCCAAACTAACCTATCAATCAGTCTGAAATTTGTTTTGCCGTCGTTCGATAGATGGCAGCACACGATGCCAACACCAACTTCCCTCAGGAACGCCCTCTGTCATCAAACACAGGTACTTATTGAACCGCCCTCGTATTTAAGTATATTCATAATGTTTGCAGAAGAGCAGATTGAGGTAAATGTACTGCTTAAATTCTTTTGCGCTAAAGAGTCTTTGAGATGACTTTCCTAGATGTTAAAAAAACTAATCGGAAAACCATTTTCGACTGTAAACCAAACTCATTTATCACGTCATACTTCACCATGTAATGATTTTTGTTTGATTTGCTTAGAAGTAATTAATAATAAATAGGAGCACTGAACTTGAAAAATTGTTGTATAAATCAAATGCAAGCCAAACTATTTGAG